>OW679197.1:159786574-160052355 GCA_940337035.1 Agriotes lineatus
TAAACAAGGTAGGCACATAGCATAAGCTTTCACAAAACTAGTCCGAACGATATTTCTAGTTTAAATAATGGGATGAATAAAACGCTAGGAGGTAGATACCTGGGGATGCTCAGTAGCGCAGCGGCGTTGACAGAACAGCCATGCAGGCTAGCCACACGGAGATGCTGTCCACTCGATGGAATAACCTCGAGGACAACAGGTTCTTGCACTGGAGAAAAACTTTGTGGTTGTCGAACTGGTAAAAAGCCGTGCATGCGAGAACTACAATATGAGTTGAGAGTGCTCAGACTGCCTGGGGGTCCTCCTGGTGCTTGGCAAGCAATAATTGAACCCCAAAAGGTCGGAAACGAAACAGGAGTACTAACGTACCAATTAGGGGACTACGAAAGAGGCCTGAAAACACACGATATCTGAACTCGATGTCCAACGAAACCACAAATATCATACCAGAGATGTTGGATGGCCTCGAGTGAGTAATTTACAGATCTACATAATTATTCCAGTATAACTGGCTTCATTTCAGCAACATAACACAACATTTTCTATGGCTGATCAACGGATTTCAAAAATAAAATTGGAATTACGTGATCCACATAAAGTGAAAATTCCAAATCACATGCAGCTTCAAAAGGAAAACAATCTCACGAAATCAGCCTCATAAAATGGCCGTCGGAAATCGTACTATCAATGTATTTTGAAAACTGTTACTATAAATCCCTTAAATATCAAGGTTTTTCAAAACGTCCCAAAAATGCCAAAAACGAGTATGCAACCAAATCTACACTTAGGAACTACAGGTCAATCTAACGCTCTAAACTGCATCTAAATGTATTTAAGCGAAAAAGTATACATAACAATTCTTGACTGGATATAAATTTAAAATTACACGTAACACCATACTCCTACGATATTGAAAACTTTCTGAAATGATGTAGAAGTGAAGTATAGTGATAACTTCGTCAAGGGAATTAAAAATGACAAGTGATGCGTAATTCTTTAATATGGCGGCAATAGCACAGCTCTGTTTTTATGAGACCTTTAGTATAGTCAAGAAGAATGCAAATGCAACATCTATGTGTTCGTACTAATGGTCAAACATATGTGCCTTGCACGATAATACTTGATCGAAGTATTCGTACAATCTCTCTTTTCGAGGAAGGCGTTTAACTTGTAATTGATCTGTTCCAGGGCATTTGGAAGCCAAAGTGTCTACTCGTATATTGTTGTCGAACAACTCAAACAGATATTGGAGCGATGCTCTCCCCTATTAGGGAGCATAAAGATTCAGTCTTTTTCCGTAGAGCAGGTTATCACTATCGGTGCGTCTACGACTTCTTCCTAGTTAATATTGCAATTGATCAAGGATCCCTACTTAGAGTTTAGTGGCCTTATCTTCAACCAAACCGCATGGATTTCTCTTTGATAAACTTCTTGCAGCTGCGTACAAACTTTTTAAAGAAATTTCAAATCGTCGATTAGTGGAATTGTCTTTCATGATTTGTCAGACTGGTAAACCATGGTATTATCAGCCTAATAAAGTTGCCCACACCAGTCTCTTGACTCCAGTAAAATTGTTCACCCGACTTGACGTTGTGTTCACTCAAAATTAGAATGAATAGGAAACATTTGATTTTGTATGTTACTCTGATAACTCAACTTTACTCCAGGAAAAAAATCTGGTACTTCAAAATTGTCTTGACCATTTTCAAAATCGTCAAGTCGCTATAAACAGTCTCCACGTAGTATTTTTGATGGGACTGCGCTTGGATAGTATATAAAGCGAAAAGTTCAGAAATGTGAAGTTTTACTCAACAAAAATGGGCGTCAGCGAGTAGTACTTAAATAGCCATAAGGGTTCAGTAAAATCGCTCTTCTGACGTGTTTCGTATACTATTTTATCGCATTTTATGTATAAATGTGAAATATTAGATTTTTATATAAAAGTGACATTAAATGTCAAAACATAACTAAGCTGAGCAGAACTCGTCTTTATGTACTAAAGCACAATAATAAGCTCCAGTTGATGTTATGCATTTGGCAGTCTGTGCCAAAACTGACGCAAAACCTAACCTGCTAACCTCGAATATGACATAGACTTACAGTGTCACCAATAATACATTTCAGTATTGTCAAACGTAAAACGAATAGTCGTTTCTATGCTGTAATGGTTGCTATGGTGCAAAGTACCACATTATTAAATGATTTTGCATGTAGAAATGTAGTACATTACCATATGAAATGCGATAAAATACTATGGTCAGGCACATCGACTTTTTATTATTAGCTAGCTTTAGCTTTACTTTACTTAGCGTTCAGGAAGGTGAGTTTAGTATACTTATTTCTGAAGGTTCTGTTTCTACTGAACAAGAGATTCGATATTGTTATAATTATATACTATTCTGTCTTGCAATAGTGCAAAAGAACATTGCATTTGGATGAGAAAAACGAAAAAATTTAAATAAAAAGCATATTTTACGCATACCGTAATTATTTTGTACAAGAGCAGTAACTAATTAGCCCAACGTTACATAAATGTAACACTAAAGTTTGAAGCATTAAATTCTCTTATGAGTAATTTGCGTATGTTAATTACTTTAGCGAGGCAAAACAACATTTAAATAACCAAAAATTACATATTCACTCACAGGAATGACATATATTGTATACATAATTCAGATCGGCGCACCATACGTCCATGTTTTCCATAAATGTCACATCACTGTTACAAATATAAATGCAAACATTTTACGCACAGTTTTACTCCAAATCCCGGCTTATTGTATAAAATAGATATATTCGTAAGGAAATGTACAGACACATCGAAAAGAATATAACATCACGTGACCAGGTAAATATAGGGACCCATTTAACACGATTGAAGCCAAGTTTAGAAAACTCAGTCTGATAGTAGCAGTGGCGACTTCCTTCTACCGCGGGTTATCTAATACGTAACAGCAAAACATTATGTGGCATTTATCTGTTGGATTTTAACATTGTAACTATGTGCATTGACTTGCTATAGCCAATGGAACCAATACAGTGGCAATTTTATTCACAGAGGATAAGTGCAAGAATATTCAAAATAGAATTGTGAAATCAGCAGGACTGAACTCAATCGGAATAGAATTGAGATACAGCATGCTTGTTTTCAATCCATTAGGTTTACGTTCATGCCAGACTGAGGAAACAATATCACAGCTGCAATAATATTAGTTTATAAATTACAATATCTTGCATAGAAGAGTGATTTATCTGGAGTTTTTCTTGAGCTCGTGGTAAGAGTGTGAAGCTACACCCGTCTGACTCATAGCAATTCATGATATTTTAATATTTAACAGAAAATTCTTAGGATGATAGCACAAGTTTAAGATAAGGATTCTATGCACTGCTGTCCACAAACCTATAAACTTGTGGGACTTGTTTTGCAGACGAAGATCTGCTAACATATTACTTTTAAAACCCTTTTTGTGGGAGTCACAGCTGCAAGGCTGACCTACTTAACTATATTTTTCGGAACGAGTTCTTCAATTCACTGTATTATTTTCATTTGTAAAGCGCAGTGCAGTTTCGCGTAACTTGAAGTCAAATAAGCGATTTCATAGATCTCGCAAGTTAAATAATAGGTAGAGCTAAGCACCGTGGCCATACTTCCCATGGTCAAGGAGGTTATCCTGGTGGAACCTCCAAATCCATTATTGGCACCCAACCTATCAGGTAGCACTCGAAAATATCGAGGATTATCCCAGTATCTTCAAATTATTTTGACTATCTCGAGCGAGCCCGCGGATCTCTTGAAGCTTGGTTAATACCGGAAACGGTTATTTGTCTATAATAACAAAATTAACCAAACACAACCTGACTTAACGTTTTTCGGTATAATAGGTAACCGCATTTTGTGTGGCAAAATGAAATACTTATTTTTATTGGTGATAACTTAGACGTAGACGCTGTCATTCCAATTACTTGTTTTCTTAATAAAAAAATTGTAGAGAAGCAGTTGATATGAACAGTTGAGTTGGAAAATAGTCAAAGATGAAACAGTGACAAAATTTTGTGAAGACACCGCAAGGAATAATGGAGAGAGGCTACTCACTATGCAAAGGACGTAAACTGGAAAAAATTCATTTTTCGAACACAAGGCTATACACCAATATACGAGGACAGAACCAACACGCGGTCTCCCATCTATTTTATTGATCTGCTAATCGTTCAAGAAGAACTGAATATGATTGTTCAAGATGCGAGAGTGGTTAGAAGAGAAGGATGCTGGCCAGATCACCACATGGTAATAGGAAAGTTTATAAGAAAGGGCTACAAAACACGCGAAAATAGTAAAGAGGATGATAGCAAAGAATCACACGAAACTATATCAAGATAGATTAAGGATAAACTTAGATAGAAGTCTAGATGGAAACCAAATCAATTAGGGTGCTAAAAGAAAAAAGAAACAGTAGATCTAATAGCTCCAAAGTAGTGAATACAAAATTATGAATTACTTGTACAAGAAAGAAGACCAGAATATACAGAGCCAAAAGAAGAACAACCAAACAGCAAACCGCCAAATCACAATAGTGGGCTAAAAGCAGAAGATACTAGCAGTAGAGAAAGCAAGAACAACAAATTAGCAGAACCAGAAAATATTAGAATAGAACCTTTGGAAAATGGAGAACAGGCAATAACAGAAATACTAACTAAAATATTTTTTTAAATACAGAATGGAGGAAGCACAACAGAAGAATTGGATCACGCATATATATTGTTTGTACAAAAAGTGCGACAAAAGATCATGCCATACCTATCGCGGGATAAGTATACTGCCTAAACGGCAAGAGTATTCGGAAAGTTTGTAAAACTCTGAATAGAAAAATTCATAAATCACTTCAGTGAAGAACAAAGTGCCTTTAGAGCAAATCGGTCATGTCTAGACAACACCTGCCGTGTGAGACAAATTATAAAGAAAAACAATGTAAAAAACTTAAAAACACATTACTTTCGTGTGCTTAGAAAAATTGTAGGACAATGCCCCCAGATGTCTTATATGACAAGCAATGTAAAGAATGGAAATGGATGAGAAATGTACTAGAGTAGTTCAGTCCCTATATCAAAACACTAGAGCACAAATAAAGATAGGAGAAAAAGTAACCCGAAACATTCGAGTATTTAAAGAATTAAAACAAGGATGCACCTTATCTCTCCTATTATTTAATATACGCAGAACAAGCCTTGGTACAGAAAATTTGAAAGGATGGGGATTCCAATATGGGATAAGGCATAACATTCACCTATGTTTGCCGGCGATCATATAATTTCTGCACAAGAAAAGGAATACATGGTATATATGCTGGAAGAGAAATATGAAGCGTCGAGGTTAAGTATAAATTATAAGAAAACAGAGTAGGTATGCGCTGGCAGACCAACAAACAAATGAAAATAGATAATGCAATAGTTAAAACCTTCACAGAATACAAGTATTTAGGATCAGTAATCGCAAATACGGCTAAAACAGAGGCAGATATAGAAGATAAAATTATAAAAGAAAAAAGCGACAAGAGCATTCCATGGAACCCCTTGGAAGAAAAACTTGACAAAAGAAACAAAAAAGATCATATTTCACGCCGTAATAGAAAGTATAACTACTTACTGAGGAGACGGTAGAAGTAAACTATTTGAGGAAATAGCTGCAGTATACACGAAGAGGCAGAATAATAACAGAGGTAATATGGCAAGAAATTAAGTAACAACATGTATTACTAGTAGATGAGAATAAAGATGACAAAGGAGAAAAAAAGGAAGGCCAGGCGTCAAATGGAAAAATTGCATAGAAAACGCAATGATGGAACGAGGACTAAATGAATGCGATTGGAAAGACCGGAACCTGAGAACCTGAGAATGGCAAATCCTTAATCGGAAAAGGACATAGAGAGAAACATTTTAGCATATTCATATTAACCCTATGATTAGGTCTTTATTATCTATTATCAAATAGTTGTTGTGTTTAATAATAACTAAGTTGAAATAATTTTTGTCATTTAACGAATTCTCTGTTTTTTTGATAATTACTTCCTTTATTACATTAGGGCAAAGGATTCGTCAAAACCTTACCATTAAATACGGTACAAATATTTTACAAATTTGCATAAATAGAAACCTGGATGAATACACTCGATTGATATGTCTGAAAAATTGGCGACTATAGCAACTAACGGAAGTAGCTATACCAGATCAAAACAGCTAGAAATACCCTGAAAGTTAAACGAATATGTCGAGAATCAAAAAGTAAGTCAAAATAATCACGTGCACTTGTCCCGAAGAATGGGGGTAAGGACAGCCATACTTGCATTGAAGGTTATCAGGACAAAATGGTCGGCAATTCACCAACGACAAAAGACTAAAATAAAGCGTGCCTTCTACGAACGATTCAAATGAACCGCAAAGTAGTTAAAGCTTTTTGTTCATAATAAACCCCATTACTCTCGTAAAGAGAAGAGTGCACCTAGTGACCAGAAGAGTGGACAAAGGTAGTTTTTAGCGACCACTCGACTTTTATCTTTAAGAACCAACTGGAAACTCGTGTGTAGGACGATTTACGTTTTCAGATATTTCTCCAAATTCTATGCTTCACATTAAAACATATCTATAATAATCGGTCATGCCGTTACGTTGCATTTTTATCACTGAACTGGAACCGCTAAAGGTTGTTTCTAAAATTATACGTTCGATAAAATAGAACATCCACTTTCCTGTTTGCATAGCTTTGATACACGTACAGAAATTGATAATGCTGTAGCAGGAAGTGGCCCCTAAACAAAGATTAAGTCGAACTCGCACTTAAGTTAAGCGAAAATGAAAAGACTCCAGACCAAGACCAAATATGTGCAGATATATTAAGTTAATAAGTGAATCAAATGCATTTCTATATATAATTTACAATACCAGTAACTACCAAGAATGCGGTTAATATATTTTCCTTTCTCTATCAAAGAATCCCAAATCTTTAAAGAACAGCGTCTAACAATTCTCATATACCACTTCGCCAATAAATTTCTCAAAATATGTAATTTATGAATATATGGGGAGTGTGAATCAAAACCTGATGGGGTTAAGACTCGAAATTTCTTGAGGCAGCGCAAATCTATATTATCATTTCAGATCCTGGGTCAGCGATATAGAGACACAACCCAAAATGCCTATATATCAAATTTTGCACTTCACCATGGCATTTGGTAAATAAATTAAAACTCTATGAGCAACGGGAATAATTTGATAACCATAACGACTATTTACAGGGTAATGCTATGTGGCATAATATCTACATTTTGATATTTGTTTGCAAAAAACTGCCTTTGGATAGTCAGTAGTCAGCAGCTTTCCATTTCAGTCGGTTGATTAGATTCAGAACACTTTAGAAAGATTAAGTATACTGTACCTCATGTTATACGTCATTTTGTAGATAAAATCAAACAAATTCGTGTTATGAATAGCCGGCCAAGGAGATCGACAGCGGAACTGAGACTAATAAGGTTTAATTACATCTGTCTGACCACGTGCAGCTATTTAGGAGTAATTCCCTTGAGGTATTTTCTCATAAGTGGAGGGACTAATCCTGCTACGAAGAGTCTGACGTGAATTTGTGCTTGTTGGCGGGCTACATACTGGGTCATATTTACATTTAAAAATGCCCAAACGGTGGCATGAGTTTTTGCCCGATTTTACAGCATCGTTGAGCTTTTGTTCTTAACGCAAATCGCGCTTACTGGGTTAGTTTCTGTAAGTGAAATTGTCACAAATGGAAACAGTCATCAACGGTGAAGATATATAACAGTATTTCCTAGTAAATCGTAATTCGTAGAGGGGTGGATCATGCAGGCGTTCTGTTTCAGGCGTTATTCAACTTTACTCAGAGAAAATATATCAAGCAGCGTTGATAGTACAGCCTAGAATAAAAATCAATGGTGAGACAATTAACATCAGGTATGTCAATGATGCCGTCAGAGAATTTTCTGCAACTAATATCCACTAATACTACACAGATTAAGTATGAATATCTCGAAAATGAGATCCGCTAACCTCAAGGGGATCTGCATGTTAAAGGGCAAGTGGTTTAACGCATAAACACTTTTAACTATACGGGAACCACGGTTTATGGCAGTGATAAGTCTCATAGAGATAGCAAGATCATCTTTCACTAAAATTATGAAGCTCTTCGTAGCTGAATATTTCAGATTGGGTTTTAAAAGAAGAATATTAAGATGCTATGGATTCACTTTACCCTATGGCTCTGAAGCATTGGCCGCCAATAAGGAAATGGATAAAAGAAATTGATGTACCGACGTATGCTTCAAATCCCATATAGGGATCACGTAACAAACGAAGAGGTGCCAAAGAGACTAGGTAAGGGTAAAAAAATTACTGTACTATTTGCACTCTTTTCCCAAATGGCGAAGCACAGGTATTTGTATCTAAAGAAATCATTTTGTATTTCAACACTGTACTACAATAATTGCAAATAGGTACACTTTACCCTTCCTACCTGCTCTAAAATTCAGTTTCTCCAAAATATTTCTCGCCTAGTTTCCTTAAATTTTCCGCTTTTATGAACGTTATTGTGATAGCCTCGTATAATATAACAAACTGCTCAGTTTCGGATTGTGTAACATATAACTAAACTTATTTCGCTTATGACTTCCCTCCGAAGAAGCCGTAACAACAATTCCTAAGTATTTGGGTGCCAATGCAATTGATTATTTCCTATCTTGCAATTGCATAATCGTAGTTCTGACAAGTGCCCTTTTATACAGCGTATCCAATTGTTTGAACTATGTGAAAGCGTTCGGTTATTCGTAGGTGGTACATAGAAATAAAATTATACTTCAGAAAGAGACATTGGGAATGGTATCGCAGAGTCGCTATTTTAAATGAGTTTTACATTTTAATTTATATATGAATTTTTAAATACGGAAACTACTCGTCTTGGTTAACCAGTTTTTTCTATTAATATTACGTTCTCTGGCAATCGTAAAGGGGATCAAATTAATGTATATCCATTCTTTCTCCACGTTGACAACGGTAATTATTTATTGCTACGTGTTATGAAATTTTGCATTTATCGACTCCAGAGGCATTTGAATAATATTTGGCGCTTGAATATGTACATATGTTATGTCAACGAGGCGGCACGCAAATTCCACCAATTGCAGTGCATTTCAAATTGCCATCTCTTGAGTGACTAGCATTAAACGTTAGATTACTTCCTTATCCACTCTAATCCAAAATCTAATTTTGTTCAACTTAGTTACGTTAATATTTAGAGCAGGTTGTGGATTAGCTAAATTATTTTCCTGGTACGAGTTGGGCCCGACCATTACTTTAAATCTTAAGTTATGAACAGCAATATTAGATTAACGCGCCAGATAGCTTATATATGCGCATCGTATAACGATTTAAACATTGGTACAAAACGTATCGCTGTTGTTAAAACCAAATATGTTTTTTTAGAAAGTATAGATGAATAGCAGGAAAACAATACAAGGTACAAATAAATTTATATAAACTGCTAACAACATCGCAACTAATTAAATCCCTGCGCAGCCTCTGAATTGAAATAAAGAAATTAATAAAATAAGGACGAAAAGTAATTGGAGCTTGAACAGATCCCTATAGGATAGGCATAAATTGAGTAACAAAAATACTACATTTAAAACAATCGTACAAAGGTTTCCATATGCTGCAAGATAGTAGAAATCTGTATTCTTTACCTGACGCCCTTTGATTCCTATTACCTTCTCCCAGAAGAGATTCAGTTCAACCCTTTCAAAGCGAAGGGGGCCATTTCAAAGTCTACAGTTTAGCACAATCCAGTGCTATGTAGCTATTTATTCGATGTATTCTCGATTTCAATCAATTCTCATTTAGTTTACCTGCCGACCAAGTTTAGAAGATGGAGAGCGTTTGTCAGGCACTCTCACCTATGATTCAATCGAAGCTGCCCGGGAAGGAATTTCTTTAAAATAAAATTTGCTACGCCACACACCGTTTGGTATTAGAAAATCTAAAATGTTTGCTTCAATATGAACGACTACGTGATTGTTAACTGTTTGCAAATATTCTGAAAGGACGATACCATTAATAGCGAATTGACTGATTTACATACAAGATCCAATTAATGAATTGAGCTTTGAGATTCGAACCTACCTTGTTTCATGATCACTGAAATAGGTTTTTGGACTTAAAATAAGCGAAACTGTATTGCACTTGATAAATAAAAGTCATACAGTGGCTTTCAGAGCTTTATTAAGACCACATTAATCAGTATACATTTACGCGGATCAGAATTCCAATTGAAGCCACAACAAACAAAAAATAACCAAAACAATTCCTAAGAATTCTACCTGCTTCTCGTTATGTTACATCGTGTAGTAGGCAAACTCTTCATATGTTTGAGCCTAAGGTGAACTGCACACACGTTAATAGGCTTTCCAAACGGTTACATTCACGAAACTTTCACATCACACTCAAAACCCAACTGAAAACTGCTGTTTGACGAAATGTCAACCATGCTTCTTGTTACTTGTGCATGCCAATTGTAGTGGCGGCGGTAGTTTTCAAACGGACCTAAGAAGCATTCTAAACGACTAAAGGTGTAATACGATGCAAGTATTGAGTTGAATATCTAAACAGTGTACAACAAAAGTAGACCATAACAGTAAGACCAAGGGCGGTGTCGATGAAAAAGTAGAATGGAACGTCACAACTAGTTCAGCAATTACTTCAATATAGAGCCTATCTTAGAATGAATGGTGAGTGGAGAAGAATGTAGGAAGATGTTGGAGGCTGGGAGATTTGTGTAGAAGGACGCTAGAAACAAATATTTTACAAATTCAATTAAATTTAAACTGCAAGGTTGTTCGCTCTGCGATTGTTCCCTGAGCATAAGCTTGTAGTCCAAGAATGAAAGGTGAGAACACTCATGCATTCAAGGAGGTCATCGCCGGGAAAACCGGACAACACGTGTACGACACGGTATCAGAACACACGTCACTGGAATATTCCTAATCGCATCAAAAATAGCTCGGTATACCTGGCCAGAAAAACCAGGATCGAGAAAGCTAGAAAATCCGCCGAAATATAAGAAATCAGGCTCAAAGTATTACGGGAAACTTACCCCTAACGGCGGAAATCGGCTTGAACAGAGGTATCTAAGCTTTGAGAGAAACGGGAATAAGATGTCACAGGAAATCGCCAGCGAGTTTCGCAAAGAACGCCTTCGCCGCGACAATGTCGGGCAAGTTTAGAACGACGCGACGGCGCGACCGATTCGAAAATGAGGCCAAATGATTCTAGCTCAAAAATACGTCACTCTTCACTCGTAACAACATAAAGCTCAATTGCTAGTTTATTTAATTTAGAAATCATATTGTATGTAACGCCAATTAACAAGTAATAATGGAATATAAATTTTAGTCAATCGTGTTGTTTATTTGGTAATAGGAGGGTCTAACCATGGAAACTACTAAATACCATAGGCACCGGCTTCTAGGATCATATGCTTGAAGTTGGGGTATTTGAGCTCTATTTTTCATATTGTAATATATCTATAGTCAGACTCACGGTTTTACGTCATTTAAGCCCACTTCTAATTAATGCTTTGTTCTGTTTGCAGTTTTATATTTTTTATTTTGCTTTAATTTAGTGGTGCTCCATATCCATATGACCATCTTAGTTTTTTTGAAATAACAGTCACATCCTATTAAGGTAACGGAAGAAAAAGAAAACTTCTACAGTGCTAGTGTTAGTTATTATCTCTTTTTGTTAGAAAACTAAAAATTGTGATTAGTTTCTCCCTTCTTAAAGAGGTCCAGTAGCTGAGCGTGAGATGTGTAATTTAGACTGAAATAAAAGGAGGTCCGCTGGTGACAGTCAAAACAATATGTTATGAACCAAAAGTCATTTTTAAATATCTCTGTAATTATCTGCCCTATTTTAGTTAAAGCTAAATTTTTGCCTACGTTCAAATTGTGCTATTAGTTTATTTTTGTGTTTCGATAGATAAAAATATTCTTAATTAATTTGCTCCAGTTTAGGCCTCACTTCATGCTTGCGCTAGTTTGGTTGCATACCCAAAATTTACCCCTTTTCTCAAAATGTTTCCGCCTTATCAGCCCCTTTCGTAAATTTTGTCTTCGTGCCTTGATGCAGTATGGTTGCTGAGTGATCTACGTTGGTGATAAGTACCATGTTCTAGTTTTTTCGCTAGCATTATTCCTTGAGGAAACCTCCTATTGATTCCGCTTTGGTTGGAATATTTGAATGACGTCCCGTTGCTGCAAATTTTTGGGAATTGCTCAAAATCAGACTTGGTCTGGATTTATCTGCGTCGAGCACATGGTTACACTTCGGCAAAGTTGGGAGTGGAACATCGAGGAGGTGTGCCTAAACTTCCATTTGGTGCCTTACGCCTAGGTTCTGTTGTGTGCAATTAATTTTAGCTCCCTTTTTCCTTCCCGTACGGCTAAATTCAGCCCCCTTGAGATTGCATGACGCCCTTGGATTACTGCGATTTCCTCGTCTAGGGCTCCAATTTGGCAAGTAGTCCGAGTTCAATCTGCTCAGCCAAAAGCTATTTGAAGCCGCATCGTTACGATACCTGCCTATCGTCGACCTTAGTGCAGACCACTTGTAACTTCCGCGACGTCTTTGACAGGGCTTCCTACACGCCTGCGATCTGTTATGCAGCTGCCCAAGGTCTGTTTAACCCAGTTTAATTGTTCGACCTGCGTCGTGTTGTTGATGCCTCCAATTTAGCCTACAAATTTAAATCCCTTTGTGTCATGTACACCTCTAACTTATATTAGGACTTTTAATGTGTTTGGTATATACCCGAGTATATCTTATTCGGCAAACATTAGGACGCCTTCATAAATTACTTAAGCTAATAGCATAAACTTAGAAATTCACCTAGTTAGCACAGTTTATCAGAATAGCCTAGCTACTGTTTAAGAAGATAACAATTGGTAAACAATCTTGTAATCTCAGAGCTACTTGGATGTGCCTCACATACAATCCGAGTGAATATTTCCCGTTAATTTGGTTAGTTGTGAAGCGAAATTGCATAATCCTAATTTCAAATATGGACATCCACGTCATGTTAATGACTGAATAGTTCGGTTGAGTTGAGTTAAGACAATTCGGTACTTGCAAGGTATTTCAATAACAACCCCGCTTTACCTGACGTCTTGAAGTTTTATTTATGAATTTCAAATAAATTTTTAATAAATATAAATAACAACTAACAGCTTCTTGCATTTGAGGATTTAGGGTCATATTCAACCAGATACTCTAAATTCAAATAATAATAATATTGTCGCGGTCGTAGGCCTTGCCTTGTAGTTCTCCGGAAATGCAATTTTCTGCATGAAACATGTCAATTTGTACCTCTTGCTACCATATTTGTTTATATTCAGCACCCTTAAGCTATTTATTTAATAATATAAATACGTTGGTAATTTTTATTAATGCATTTAGTTATTCTGAGAATTTGTGAAATATTTATGCCGATATTTCAATGTGGTTTGCCGTTTATGTAATTTATTTATGTATGTACCGTCAATCACTGTTATTGAGATAAATTATATTGACTCGTTGCCCTTGCCGTTGCCTTTATTTTTCAGGTGTGGTTAGTAGCGCCTCCCGACGAATAGCTTTTCAATAGCAAAGTGCTACGTTACTTGCTAGTTGGCACCCATATTTTCTTTTTAGCTAAACTTTTAAGTCTCATGTTTTACTCGCGACCAGCTCCGGCTGAGAAGTCGGTTGCCTTTGCTAGTTCCGTTTACAGTTAGGACGACGGTAACATATGCTTCAAAAGATACGGGAACACATTTCGCAAATTTTTGTGGCGCCACCTGGGTTTAGTCTGTCGATGATGTATTGAGAGAGATCAACCAGGAAAATGCCCTCTCGGCGCTGAGATATGTGCTTGCTCAGCTCCAGGATTTGCACCTGCTTTGTTTCTTGCCCTCTGAAAGTATATGTTACTGCAAGAATACACAGAACTACACTTCAATTTACAAATTAAAATCATAAAGTAAATTTAGTCGAGCAACTGGGTGGTTGATCCTGTGATGGGAACAATGACTCGATGGCGGCCAAAAGTATATCGAGGGTTGTGGGCTCGATGGTGAAATTGGAGCTGAGGCCGAGCTTCGATGAAACAGGAACATACAGCTTCAAAGAAGACGGCGCGACGGTCAATTGGGTGTCGTTCTACATATGATATAATGAGAGATTTTTCACATCTGTGTCGGCTCATCGAACAGAAAATATGTATCGCCAGTTTAAATATTGGCTGCTAGTAGTCGGCGTCGATTGAGTACGTTGTTATACAAGGCCGTTGGCGAAACTATATGAGGATTTTTCTCAGTATAACCAACTGGAGACCGATATAAAATTGTACGCACTCAAACGAAACCAGATCTGAAGTTCAGATTAGTAGGCCGGTCTCTAGGAAGCTGGGTATATCCTACAGTCGTTCTAATTTTCCAAAATTGGCTCGGTACGGATTTCCCAAGCAGCTGCATTCACGGAAGAATAACATTCGCAGCATGGTTAGTGCATGTCAGTTACCCTCGGGCTTATGAGAGAATATGATTCTTCTTATATGAGAGGTAGAAGGTCTTGTAATAATTTGCGTGCAAGTTTAATTATCGTTTGTACTAATCATGTTCGAACCGTGAATGACTCTATAAATATCAAATGACACTCTTGCTCGCTAAATTCGTAAATATTTAAAGATACAACAGCACCTTTTTCTTAATATTATTGGTCGGAAGACCAACACATCAACGTTTTAGTTAGAAGTATCGAAAATCATTCAACAATGTTGATGAAGAATTGTAGAAAATATTTTATAGCCGACAATAACGTAGTAAGGCCCACACGTTGCTACTCGCCGATTTAACCAATAATAAGGTCATATTACAATATACCTCCTGATAACGTACTAATAAAGCACATCCACCCGCTACTCTCAACTAGTTGTTAATAACTGTTTTTACAAGCTGCTGCAATTGAAATCGGCCAGAAAATCAATAAGAGAAGCACAATGAAATAACACAATTCAGCTGTCTGCATACAGCAACAGATTATGCAGGATTAGCTAAGCAATATCCATCATGGCACACAGACGCATTGTCAAATCCTGTACCAACTAGCTCTCTTTACAGTTTGCTCAGTGTCGCATTAACAGAAGTAAACGGATAAGGCGTTTCAGATACGTTTTGCGCTCCGAACAGTTTCAGAATTAGAGCTTACGATGTTACATTATTTTGTCTGACAATTTGAAGTATTGTCGGCGCAGTAATTAGTTTATACAAGCAGGCGCTAATTTCACAACAAACAGGAATTTCTAATCAATATTAGATTGGTCACGCACACGTAAACCATATCAGTTGTTTGGTTTGTCGGCAAGCTCGTCTTCCACACTCATTTTTGTTTAAACTTAGATTACATCCAGAGCAGAATATAATGAGCCACAGGGAACAAGAAAATTGTTACACAGAAAACAATAAGTGAGAATTAAGGCCAACTTAATTAATGCTCCAAAGGAGAGCGCGGTAGTGGCAGTGACTCTTGAAGGATTCAAAAGCAAGCTCTTTAATTTAGAGGATACCCAATTGTACATACTTGCAACCCAGCAAAGGAGGCACGTTTTAAACAACGCAACCTGAGCCGGGGCGTTCTAAGCCTTTATTTCCAATTTAAGTAACGTTTAGTTTCGCTCAGGAGAGGGCTTTGTTGTGTGGAGGCTGGGTGTTTTGTACAAGGTTGTTGGTTCTCAATGAACTCGCTGCGACTGACAGTAATGCATTCTAAACTACCAGGTTTGTTCGCATATTGCCCAGCAAACGCTTGCGCTGAATTCTTATTTCATTAGCGACGTTACTACCTTCCTCAAACATATTAACCGTGAGGAACTATGTTGAAAATGTAATAAGCAAAAACGTTGGAAATTATAGAATGCAATTATAAAAAGTAATAAAATTTTAACTGGGCTTGGATTACACAGCAATGCATTATTAAAACTTGATTAGTTACCCACGCGAGATTTACATCCTGACTGTGAATTGGAAATGTTAAGGTTAAATTTAGGATTCAATAACTTTGAAATATATATAGTGCAAAGGTCTTAAAATGGTTTTCTTCTCATTTCAATATTACAGTGCGCTTTAAAGGAGGCTACTGCGAGTGATAGCCAAAGATCCATTTTGAGTGTTGCTTACAAAATAAGTTCATCCCGGGCGGCATCGTTAACCAGGTTACGAATGGAGCGATTACTAATCAACTAGCCGCGGCTGATTTCTATTTATATACAGGATTTGTACGTAATTTTTGAAAGTAAAATTTACCTGCAGCCAGCTTAAAATCTCAAGGCATTAGGTGTGCGTTGAATTGTCTTCGCATGGTCTAACTTTCGTTGAATTTATTTCTAGGCCTTGGCTTTCTTTTCCGGTCTCGTTTCTCAAGTAGCTCCGATGTTGTCTAAGTGGATATGAGCAATTAACAATAATCTGCGAACTCCTAGGGGAAAACCGCATCACCTGATAGGCGGTGCCGCTCTAGCTATATTGCTTTCCGTTACATTTTTCGAAGTAATATACGAGTGATACGTACACGAATGAAGATTGGGCTCTTATTTATATTTCACATTTTAAGCAATCAATTTTTATGTATTTGTAGGAGTTATTATGGACTGTTTATTGTTTATTAAAATAGTAAACGGGTCTAATTTCATTAGTAAGCTCACCATGGAATGGTGACAATGTGCTTTTTTAATATTTCCATATACATATAGCCATATATTGTAGTTGCATTATTTTTTATTGTTAATTAGGTATAAATATTGTAACTTGACATAGTTTAATATTCACGAATCCGGGCCTGTTTCGTGTGAAGCGGTGAAACTGAACTTAAGCACCAATCGGTTGTTTGCCCGGCCAAAGAGCGTACGTTGATGTGCTGCTCGAAATAAATTGCAGTGGTTAAAGTATGTATGCAGCAAACAGCGTCTGCTTGTCCAGCAGGCGCCAATTGAATTGTGTATAGGACAAGTACACTTCAGAAACATCCACGTATTTTCGTGGCGTCTGTTATTAATGCTGCGACTTCAACCAACCGAAAGGCGGTGAAGCAACCACAGCCAATGCGAGTGATCTCCACTGCCGTTATAGAGAATTTCCACACATACGAATTATTCGATAGATGACAAAATTCAGGGTGGGTACAATATGCCACAGCAATTTGCAGGTCTCGAGGATGTTAAGCTAACCTAATGTAGGAAACGATTACAGCTTAAGCGATAAGCATTCGTTTTCAGTTGTGTTGTAAAGGTTTCGCGAGTACATCGGAAAGACAGATAACAAGTACCTACGCGAATGGGAATATGTGGTTTGATGCACGAAATCCGACAGTGGGTTTTCATGCACTTTTCATGTTCGCTTTTTTAACAACAGTTATTTAGGCTCATGTTTAATATTGTATAAATGTATATGTATGGAAGAGACCATTATACTGATGTTGTGTGAATGTAATGCCAGTAGCCCCGACCTATCGCACTTATAGTATTTCTTTTTCTATTTGTTTTAGGTGTTTAAAAGGTTAATATATTTTTTAAGCAAAATGGCTTTTCTTGTGCATGGTATTTGAAGTCATATTCTGTCTGAGAATACTCAAGTTGCAGACTAGATTCCTGTATTTAGCAAATACCAATCGTTCGTAACCACGATTGGGGTATTTGGAGTTTCATGTATACTGAGCTAGCTGGGTAGCTAGAACAGGAAGAATTAATAAATAAGAATGGTAAGGCGTAAGAAACTTCATATTATATTTAAGTGCCGGCGCAGGGGCTAACGAAAGTCTTGTTATAACCACCCGTCGATTGCTTATTTTCTTAAAGCGATAACTTTAATTCAGTTTATAGATGCGTCACGTTTTGAGAGGCCTCTACGATTATAGTGATTCGTTGCGCAAATTGCTATAATATACAGTTTTTTTCTTGGAGCGCCTGATACACCTTATTTTCACAAGTCTATAGACTTCGTTGTATCGATTCTAAGCCCCATCTTTAGTAAATACCTCTTTTAGCTTACATAGTTCACCATTACTATTTATTTAATTGAACTGGGTAATTTGAATCTAATGAGAGCAGTACTAACTATATATACAACAATTCGTTTGGCAAAGATAGAACATGTTTAATTAGATAAATAATATGTTATGAAAATGCTACATAACTTCTCGTAACCTTCGACTTGAAAATAAAACGGCTGTTACTAATGCAATTCTCTCTTCTGTACCTTTTGTTTCCTATCATTTTGAATAATTTTAAGCTTTGGTCAGAGCTATACATAACAATCGTCTTTTAACCTAAATTCACATAACCATTTTATCAGAATTATAGATACACCTTTCCATTTAGCAGATTTCACAGACGTTTAAATAATATAAATAATGGTGATAATGGCGAACCCATTTTCTCTCATATTCAGTAACGACTTGCCGGTTGCCATTAAAATCTTCTCTTTGATACCCAGTTTCTTAGCACCAATGAATATAATCTTCAATTTACGTAATATAAGTTGCAAATGACTATCGTGCAGCAATATGATCCCAACGTACCGGGTGGCCAATTAAGAAGGGCACTCGGCCCTATCTCGAAAAGTAATTGTCGTAAAGACTTGGGGTAAAAAAAATTATTACTAAAGCGGCCAAGAGAAAATGCTGGAAATTATTTTTAAGTTTCTAGAATGGCCGCCAGGGGGCGTAATCGCATTCTTGAATTTTAAATCCCATTTTTGAGAAATATTCTTATATTACAGATAGCTAAAATGGACACCGTTTTAAAGCTGAGATAAATTCGATTCTTTTTTGTTAAATGCTTTCTGCTCTATCTCTTAAGGAAAAGTGGTGGGGGGTGTCCGAACATTTTCGGAAAGAAATGTCAATAACTTCAAAATGGCTGAACGGATTTTGCCAAACTTGGAGTCGTTGAAAAGGGTTTTTCTTAGACTATCAACGTTGCCTTAAGCGGATTGATTTAGATTGCTTGTGTCGCCGCTAGAGGGCGTTTTGCGGCAACACTACAAATGAAATGCATTTTCTCAAAAAAATTAAATGCATCGATATCACTTTTATTGCAACAGAAGATAGCCAAATAAGGGTCTAACACGCTAGTGAAAACCGCATTTCGATATTTCTTTCCTAACCTAAAATATCAGTAAAAGAATTTAAAACTCGAAATAATGTCGCATCTTTGGGAATATTTTCAGTATACCTGCCATTATTAAATCCTAATTATCGTTCTTTTAGCAAAATATATATAAATTTACTGTTAAAATACGAACATTATATTTAAAATGTCAATAATAATTAGTACTCATTCAATATGATTGAATATTGCCTTTCTGTCCACACGAAAAACTTTGACAGTTGGATGGCGCCTATCAGGATACTCCATCGCATAGATTCTAACAGAAACAGTTGCGTTTTCATTGTTTTGAAAATAAACACGAAACATATCAAACACTTCTACAATTGGAAAAAGCATTTTTTACAAATAAGGCCACCAAAATGCACTGTAAATAGCTGCAATCTTAATATGATTGACACTTAAACACCACCATTATAATTTTCGCTATTTTGTTTTCCAAAGCAGACTTGCATTTTAAAAATTTCGAACTTCGTGTGGACAGAAGGGCAATATTCAATCATATTGAATGAGTATTAATTATTATTGACATTTTAAATATAATGTTGGTATTTTAACAGTAAATTTATGTATATTTTGCTAAAAGAACGATAATTAGGATTTAATAATGGCAGGTATACTGAAAATATTCCCAAAGATGTGACATTATTTCGAGTTTAATTTCCTTTACTGATATTTTAGGTTAGAAAACAAATATCGAAATGCGGTTTTCACTAGACTGTTAGACCCTTATTTGGCTATCTTTCGTTGCAATAAAAGTGATATCGTTGCATTTAATTTTTTTGAGAAAATCCATTTCATTTGTAGTGTTGTCGCAAAACGCCCTCTAGCGGCGACACAAGCAATCTAAATTAATCTGCTCAAAGCAGCGTTGATAGCCTAAGAAAAGTCCTTTTCAATGACTCCAGGTTTGACAAAATCCGTTCAGCCATTTTGAAGTTATTGACATTTCTTTCCGAAAATGTTCGGACACCCCCCACCACTTTTCCTTAAGAGATAGAGCAGAAAGCATTTAACAAAAAAGAATCGAATTTATCTCAGATTTAAAACGGTGTCCATTTTAGCTATCTGTAATATAAGAATATTTCTAAAAAAACGGGATTTAAAATTCAAGAATGCGATTACGCCCCCTGGCGACCATTCTAGAAACTTAAAAATAATTTCCAGCATTTTCTCTTGCCCACTTTAGTTATTAATTTTTTTACCCCAAGTCTTTACGACAATTACTTTTCGAGATAGAGCCGAGTGCCCTTCTTAATTGGCCACCCGGTACATATGTTCCAACCACTCATCGATTTCACATTCATGAAATCGTAAATCATCATTGCACACACCGAAGGGCGAATTCCCACGATGCACATAACTTTCATAAAGACAACCCTGAGCCCAAGGCATACTTCGAAATTATACTTAACGACGATCTCTTACTAATACAAGAAGAAAAGGGATAATATGCATTTGTACTTTGTTTGGAATAACTGATAGTTTGCTTTACTTATTTTGTATTGTGTCGCCGAATATAGTGATGGTATACAAACATTTTAAGATTATGGCCATAATAAAGATGAGATCTTTTATTCTAAGATACACTAAAAATTCTTTCGTCAGTAGCGAAATAGAAGTATTTCAGCTAACAGTAATTTTTAAAATTTATGCCCTCTCCTCGAGCACACATTTTCAATTTCTGAGAATAAAGCCGTTTCCTTGTAATTATTAGAGTAATAATCCTGTCTGCTTTTCGCTTAAATTTTAATTTAAATACTTGGAAATGCTAGAAACCTGTTCTTACTGCCACTTTAGATGGTACCGAGTAATCTTTCCATGCTCAAGTCTGCTGTTTTTATACATTTGTATTTTCTTACGTAACCCCTCTGGCTATATTTAATTGCATCCCTGTTTCTTCGTTTCTACTATTATATTGTCACTTGATCCATTCCTAAGGTTTTTATTTCCACGGTTTCTAGGTGCTGAAATATATGCGGGTAGCATGTAACCTTAATCTAAAGTGAAGCAGAGCGATGGAAACCTGCCAGACGTTAGTAACTGTTTATTAATGCAGACATTCACCAGCTTCCACCGCCTAAAAAATCGTAAACACTTTCTAATAAAAGTTTTAACATTTTATGACACCCTGGGGACGTCAATGTCTCTGACATGGGGCTTAATGTCTCGAAGTTGCCTTACCAGGAACGAAGCCACTTTAAGGTGTTACTCATTCCACGGAAGACATTATTTGACAGAGCAAAGCCGTTATGGCTTAGCAGAAAAATGTAATTTCCATCTGCTGAAGGTTCTTTGCAATAATTGAATCTAAATTAAGATATAAAAAAATTGCTCTCTCTAAAGTTCAATGTTTTCTTGGTTTTGACTAAACGGACAATAAAACATGGCAGCACTAAAGTGCTGCACCAAAGAGTGTTTGAAATTAAAATATAGTCAGTAAATATCCTTAAAGAAGGATAGACGAAATACGAAAATATTTACGTAGGAAGGCATAAAAGTAAAGCCGTTCTTAGCAGCAACATCTGTCAAATGACCCTCACTTTTCTCACTTTTGTCTTTGCAAACTTAAGCACGCGTTTCATTAAATTCATTACTCGTTGATGCAAATCGAGGGGTATTCTTTCGGTTTCATTTTAATGCCCTGTTTAAGTTAGGGGTTGGCAAATTACAGCGAGTTGGAACCTGGGACAACGTTGGCTGGCGCCATTACAGCCTACCCACTAGGCAATTCATTGAGAGGGCGCTTTCCTTAACAAATGAAGGCGTTGCGTAAATTTTTATTAGAAACATGCTTTTACAGATGTTCTTTTATTTAAAGCTTGTTAAGTTGCGCATAATTTTGCTTGAATTTTGAACATTTACGAAAGATGACTATAGTAGTACCAAACGTTGTTATCCATAAGATGAGGCCTGTCAGTGCCTTTTTAGAGAAGGAAGATATTGAAAAAATGAAGCATCTGTGGAAACAATATACAACCACATAATAATTTTCACAAAAGGTTCTTGTAAATTTAATATATACGAACTGAATCAGTGTTCTTCGTTCTTTTAAAAACGCTCATCATCAAAGCTCCCCGATTAATTTTTTCGTCCAAACGGACAATATGGGAAATCCACAATAGTTACACATTTTGTTATAATAATACTATTTGAAAGTAATCACTGTATCCACCAAACCAAATAATACTATTATTCAGCAAGAGAAAAACTAAATGCTTTACTAACAACGGAAACTTTCTCGTATGTAATTTAACTATAAAGCAAGAGGATACTTAAAAGCAATAAAAAAGATTTGCAAATACTGTGTTGTAGAAAATATTCAATTTGGGACATGTAATAAGTTTAAAAGAGACCAGTAGCTCAGCATAAAGAGTAGGTCTTCGACTGAAATAAGAGGGGACTCGCTCGCAACAGTCAAAATCGGAACAACCAATAGTCACAGAGAACATCTAAGAATTTTACCTGCTTGTGACGTCACGCCATGCGATAAGCAGAATTCTTCACACGTGTTCGCCGAGACAACACTTCTACAAGAGATAAAGCACTTAACCCATTATACTGCACTTCTGACAGGAATTCTCTCCAAATCACACTGCGAACTTATAAAAGAAGTGTAAGATGGCGGTAAATTACACATGCAATGCAAAATTAATAAAACATATTAAACTTAGCTTGGTGCAGCGCGTACACGTCAGTGATGCGGAAATAAAGACAGTTGACCACGTCAGGATACATGGCATCGAAATACATAGCACTGCTATACGGAGCATAGGTCAAACAAGAGTTTCTCTAAATGTATCATATTGGAGATCGACGTGAAATTCTGCGGCAAACAAACGAAACATTTGTAATTTACCATGTATAGGCTACTTTTTGCGGATCTGTGTATATTCGACCAAGGTGGCAATTTTTCAAAAGTGGTACCATAAGCTTTTCCCCGACAGCAACGTTTACGGAACGGTAGCACCCAAATCACGCTCAACCTCTTTGCTTGGAGTCCTTTCTATCAATTTTCACGTTTGTTTGGCGGTTTTACCGCTTGCATAAAAAAGTGGGGACATAAATTTCCAAACGGAATTAGCAACAGAGCTATTTACAGGACTAGCCCCAATACCAATTTCTGTTTCAGTGAAAAGTTGTTGTTTTTTAGCATTTACACGTGGTTCGCTACTTTTATTGTCTGAGTGATATCATTCTATACAAATGACGGTGAATGACAGGAAAGTTAGTTAACAACACTGCTTTTCCATCTTTGCAAGTTAAAAAAGATTTTATTAGTAGCAAATCATTCAAAATATAGGTTAGAAGCCTAGTAAATTCCATGTGTATCCAATACCAAGATAACCGGTTTAACAATTTTTAGAACATTGTCCTTCCTGATCTTACTTTGGTCGTCTTCATCTTCTTCTGCGTTCTGTCATTATATGAATGTAACAGATATTTCAATTTGAAGCCTTGCAATAACTAAAATTAATATTTTAGATCTACTACTTATAGTAATCAATACAGCAAATAGTATATCTAAAATAGTTTTTCTTGTTTTAGAAGTAGCTTCACGCAGCAAGTTACTGTGATCAAACCATTTATTCTAATAGAGGGGCGAGGAACATTCTTATCGAGAAACGTTCTTAATCTGTGTTTGCAAAAGCCATGAAAAGCATAATACTATCTGTAAATGATTCTTGCAATTGTCAAAATCTATTGAGTATTGACTTATTACACAACTATAGCGCGAGAAGCTATCAAACAAGCTTAAAACCAAGACTTTTAGACCCAGCTAGATGACCTTATGAAAACATAAAGATTCCTGAAGCAATACTTCAAGCTAAGACTAATTAATAAACACCGATTTGGAAATTTTGAAGACAAAAAATACCTAAAATTACATAATATATATCTTGTTTTTTCTTATAAACTTTTAACAAACAATTTTTGACTTTAATTATCATATTAACTACTGTCGCTACTACAAAAAAGAATAGGTTGAATAAGGTTAACGTACAGAGTCAGCTGATGGAAGTAACATTCACAATTTAACATGATATCACGAGTTAAATGTTTGCTCAACTCGGAGAAGTCGGTAAATTTCTTCGATCGAGCTAAAGTTAGTCTGAGAACGGACACTCAACACAGCAACTCAATTTAGATAGCTAGTGGAGGTCGGATTTAATTATTTCCAATGCACAGCCTACAAGTCTCAAATTTCATCTCATGTGCCATTGTTGTGTAGTAGAATTGCATTTTGATTCCTGGTCGGATATTTGGGTAAATTTCTATCGCCCCAATATCAAACATCACAACCATAAAAACAATGTCATTGTTATTACTCGGAAACGATGCAACTTCTGAAAAGTTAGTAAAAGCCATTTTCCGCAAAAATTTAAAAAATACAACATGCACTTTTTTCATCTTATGAGTGCTGGTAACTTCATGAACAGTAAACTTGTAACATGTATGTTTATTTACTTAGCAAGTACTTAGATTATAATTATGTGAGTGGTTTTATCTCAAAATAAAGCAAAATGTCCTGATAGTTCTCAATTTCGCATCGATGCATACATTCGGTTTCCTCTTGTATGTATGATACAAAGCTTCCCATAGCAAGATAAAATCTTTCCAGGTTGCAGTTTGTTGCTTGCAATAACGTAAATAACTGAGCAAATCCGCGGAAACGAAATATGGGAGATGAAACCTATGACAAACGATAAGTGTCTTAAGGACACGACGCTAATAGTTGTGTTTCTGGAGAGTGATGGTCAGTACTGAAAGGTTAAGTAATGGATGCTGTGAATTTCATATATTTGTTTAGAAATGACATTCACTAGCTTTCAGTCTTAAATTACATGCCGTGTGATTTTATTTGTAGAGCTACGATGTAAGTTAGGTGTTTGAGCTAAGCACATTTCCCGTAGTCGAGGAAAAATATTTCTGAGAAACTCAATTTTATCCGCGACAGAAATATAAGGTGGCGCTTAACATAAATTACCCGTATTTGTTCCCCTACCACTAAGATACAATTTTTGACATCCGCGAGCGAGTACCTTCTCCCACCCTCCCACTCCTACCCACTAAGCCAGCTTTTTAGATGGTTAGGGATCATTGATCAGCTGTTCCTGTGTAACATACAGTATTATCTAAAATCAATGTAATCTACACTGACTTGCAAAAAAATTACATTCACCTGTTTTTCGTTGTATTCATCTTAATATTTCATTTGCCAATGTCAAAACGTTAAATGCCAAGATTGATAGAAAAAAGAGGAAGCTACATACCATTGGTGGATATAATTAGCAATAATATAATTTTCAATACATGGAAATGAGTGCTTTATAAGTAATAGTTCTATTTTTAAATATAATACCTGTGCTTTTAATGGTGGTTTTGATAAAATATTTTTATATAGTTTATTGTACTTTTTGTAATTTTCATTCTTGTTGTGGGTTTTATAAGTATATGATGAGTATTGATATTACATTTAAATAAATTACTCTATAATCTCAACGGTTGGGTTTCTACATCCTAGCAAGTATTATCTTGATTTAGTATAAATTATTGAAAACTCCTTTGCTATCAACTTAAACATCGTGGTATCTTTTAATAATTTACTTGTAAATGATTTGAGCAATGCCCATT
Organism: Agriotes lineatus; assembly: GCA_940337035.1. Lineage (NCBI taxonomy): Eukaryota > Metazoa > Arthropoda > Insecta > Coleoptera > Elateridae > Agriotes > Agriotes lineatus. The sequence goes on from OW679197.1 coordinate 159,812,472, forward strand.
TAATCACTTACACCGCTGCAATACTGGATATTTTAACTAATGGGAACCAAATTCAAATATGGCCATCCAACCTCACAATTTCGCAAAACAAGTTCGCTATTCTTCGTGATAACAGTAAGTAAATACACGTCACGAACGAAAAACACTCAGATAACACGACTACTGGAAATGCACAAAAAGCCGACTCCACTTGCAAATCACTGAGTTCAATCTTTTAGGGTAAACTTTTCTGACTTCTATGGTGCTTTTCAAATGGAAACTAGAGCTTAACTGAAGCTCCCATCATGTTCCACGCTGCCTGGGCCCCTCTTTCTCCGTTGATTTGCAGGTACAAACCGCTGATGCCTCGAAGAACGACTTTTGTACCTCAACCTCTCCGAAACCGCCTCCAATTCAGCTGTTGCCCCACACCTAGGGGTCCAACTGCTTTCCACGAAGGTCGCTGCCTATCTGTAGCTCACAGGGCTCCAATTATACTGCTCGAACCTCGTACGCAGCTTCGGAAAACCAGCTATCAGTCGATGAACAAATTAAACACTTTTTATAGACCTCTGCAGAAGTGCTACGAATTAATACAACCTACTACAGCCTACCCAAAGGATATCAATTTAATTTAAAACACACTGAATTGGGAAAAGGGTATTTGTTCATATATTAATAGTTATTTATTGGGGAAGCCAAAATTAACACCACTTTACAGCTGTTTCCTTTCCCCCAGTTGTTTGTTTTTCTTCGATCTTACATTGTTACAGACTTGGAAATAATATAGCTACATTATTTCCAAGCCTCCATCAATGTAAGACCCAAGCATGCTGTAATTACGTTTTGTTGTTCAAATTAAGGCTAACACTATTTTTAATATCGTTTTACAAGTTATTAAGGCCAATGCTATTTTATACAATTTGCAAAAATTAGACTAGCACATTTATAGAATACTTTGTAAAATAATGTTTGAAATGTTATTATTTGCTATTATAATCATAAAGGGTTAAAATGTGTTCATAGTAATATTTGTTAATGGTATAGATGGTACTTTAAAATAGAAAATATGTGGACTTTCAGTGATAATACCTATGCTATTTTAGGTAATATGCAGAATGTATTTCAGTTTTCTTGGCCATTCCCTCAAATTTAAATCATATGTGTATAAAATATAAACATCGATATTTTCTGCATACAGCTTAAACCTTTTAAGGTTTTATAATGATCTTTCGTAATATTTGGTGTAGTGTTATACGAGTCGGTGATTGCTGCTACAGGTATTTTACCTATAACTGTTCTTTATCTGAGTTTTCCATTTAATTTCCAAATCTACTATTATTTTGCATTAGATTGCTTTCCCAATACATTTAAGTTTTAACAATCGACGTGAAGTATTGCTAATACGTGTGCTCATTTTAATTAAGTTCTATAAAGAAACAACCAATAAATTTGTGCTTTAAAGCACTCAGTTTTACCTATCGTAAAGGCAAATCATTAACCTGTTGATGTGCATAATAGCAAACTTATGTCTATCAATATTATGCCATTATTACTAGCTCCCACCTATATGCAGTGTTAGGTAGTTCCAAATGTGTTTGTCTTTCCTGTTGTTGTAACTTCTATCATCTATATCGATACACTTTCCACTTAATTTGTTGTCCAACGTAAAACAGTTTACTTAAAGTAGTGTACCTTTCTGGTTGTTTCTAGTAATTCTTCTGTTCTTGAATTCATTGGAAACATAATTCTGATAGCCTTTGGCTTCTTTACATACATATACCTAAAACATTGGTATATTTCTATTTGCTTTCCTGTTGGTTTCTAGACAAGGTCTAGATGTGTGGGTGGCATTATTATTATTATTATAAGAAATGGACCTATGGTAAAACAAATTCCAATTTGATTTAACTGAACCGGGTGTATTAGATGTATAATATATTACATTTCATATAATAACAAGCAACTAACATAAATCAGTTATAAAAAGGGTTAACATTTGTGTTGACTGCTCGTCTTCTAGAAAATCGCAGGTTATATAGGAATCAGCGGTTGCTTCTTCAGCTTGTTCTTCAGCCTCTCTTTCTTCTGTTTTTTCTCCCGTCTGTCCGGAATTTACAGACAAAACTTTTTTTTTCTATTTAAGGCTCTTAAGCTGCCTCTCTTTCAACTCACAACGTTTTTAATGCTTCCTTTCTTCGGTATGGAAATGTAGGACTATTGTAAGCTTGCTAAAGAAGTGTTGCAAAGATTTGCTAAACAACTCACGGACATAGTCATACCTCAAATAATGTCGTCATCTGGGACTCTAGGGCTTTGCAAACACCGCACGGGCATTTTAATTTCTAGAACTGTGTAAATAGAGTGTATGACGTTGAAATGCTTTCAATTTATCGGCAGTTGCTATCTACTGCTATATGAATATCATTAGCCATAACTTACATGGGTTGCTACGAGATAAAATAATTTAACCTCCGGAATGTACTTCTTAACCCTGCAGTGGTCGCGCCCAGTTTCATGACACGGCTGGTCGCGCCAAGTCTCTTAGACCCAAAAATTAAGAACCATTTATATCACAATAAATTTTAATTTGAGATGTTTATTTACTGTTACTAAGATTTTCAGTTATATTTCAGTTCTGATAACATTAAAAAATATTATTCTATTTATTGCTTTCTATTTTTAAAGGTTTTTGTAAATCATGTTAATTTCATAATAGTAAACACAACCTCTGATGAATTTCAAGATCTTAATTTTTTATATACATTTATGGACAGAACAATATTTTTAAAACTAAGAGGTAGAACAAAACAATTGATTTTCGTCATTTTGGTTCAAGGATGCACAACCAGTGCACAAAAACTTTTAACGAAATTTTGTTCTTTTCCTATTTTGTTGGAAAAAAGCAACGTTTTTTAATTGTGGGGTTATTAGGGTCATCGATGGTCTGACGAGGTTCCAGCTACTTCTTCTCTACTTACGAGTAGATGGATTTCCGGTGGAGAACTTTTGAGTAGTGATCGCCAATGTAATTGGTCGTTTGTTAGAATCAAAGCTAATTCTTGTATATATTGACGTCTTGGTATACCAACGTCCATGTTGTTTGCAACATAAATTATTTGTGAGTTCATTGCAGCTACATTCAATATAAAAACAATCAAGAAGACAAACAAATTTCACAAACGTAAATGTTCGCGCCAAGTCTCACAGACTTTTTTCCAAATAACTCGCGAACACGAACAACTGTGCTTATGTCGATTATCGGGAAGCAACTAAGTCTAAAAATTTGAAGGTACCTAGACGCATAACCTTCTTATACCACCTTTAACAATTTCCCACTCAATAACGTATTCATCGGGTCTGTGAGACTTGGCGCGACCACTCCAGGGTTAAAAATAAATGTAATTGCCTATTACCTGTTGCTATTAATAGAAACATACCTGGATCTTTCATGGAATACCTTTAATCAGGTACGTTTTTTACGTTACGATGAAGGAATATAAGGAAGTATTCGCTCATTCATGGCCGTTTTTATTTTTATGAAGCATCAGAAACCAGAAGATACTAAATTAGCTGAATAGGGGACATTATTATAATTTGATAAATAGTTGATTTCATAGCCAGGAATGGCTATAAACGTTATCACGATGGATAATAGCTTATCTAATCTTAGTGTTTCCCGGTTCATCTTTAATTCTTTTGCCGTAAATTGCACCACCAAAACCTTACTCTGTCCACATTTTCGGTGTTTACCTTTGGTAACGTACCATACTTATCATATTCCAATTTCAACAGCTCTAACGTTTCAGTAACATGTTTACCCATCTTCACACAAAATTTTATGTTAATAGTGTTTAGTCTAAATTTCCATCACTGTGTAAAATGCCCAAAACTGACATATTGACTTTTGCTTCTACAACTGTTCACTTACGAATTGTTATATTGGTGTGCAGCTTACGCATTCACTAGTTGAAACTTGTCCTGGCACGTTAAAGCACTCGATTCTACCCGCGTTGCCATACGGGAGACACTGCGTGACCTTTGTACCACACGTTCGATGCTTTATTATTATAAGACATGATTGGTTTTGTATGAACTTGAATTCGGGAATCAATACAAATGGTGGAAAGTACCGTAAACCCACATAACGTTTGAACGTAGTTCATCTTCAGAAGCGACTGCCAACACTTTAGATATTTCGTATTTTGCAATTACTCCTATAACATCATTTGCGAGACTCAATGCTTATAACATATTTTGGGCTGCTTTATTCGAAACCTTAGCCAAACGATGTCTAATTTAATTACAACTCCTAGGCGCTTTGACGTTTGGGGTTAATTCTTGGTAATATCCTTACTCTAATTTTGTTAATAAACGGGGGCATCCGAACCGATTTGTCGCAGCGGCGCGATAAAATGTGTGAACGCAGTTAATTCGGCGAGGGATCAAATCAGGATAGGCCGGCAAATATTCAGTCTTTATCTAGGCACGAAACTGCCTCAGCAGGAATAACACATTGTAGGAGAGCGTGAAGCTGCCGACGTTAGCGCCGGGGCGGGCGTAAATATCGCGATAGTGGTACAACTCTTTGTGGGTTATCCTTGATGCCGGCCCCCATCGATTGTGATAACAATATTGCGGCAATAAAAGTTGCGGTTGGGCGCAGTTTAACTGAGTCTTTGCCATTAGGGTAATGAAAGCTGAGAGGCACCCGAGGCGAGCCGATAATTAGCCAACAAACCGCCGGCCCGACCGACCAAATTACTTACTCTACTTAACCGCGTAATCTCGCGCTTAAGGCCGCCGAGCGCTCAATAGCAAGGCATAATAGTTAAGCAAGGATACTGTCGTGATAACTTTACTGGGATTTACAGCCCAGCTTATTCGTAAACGACTGAGATTTGGAGCCGGTTATAACAGATCGCTCCCCGATTTTAACCGGTGACGGTGTACTTACTTACAATTATCCGATTCTAATCTCATCTTCGCAATCTGCTTTTTTACAGGCGCCCCGCGATGCTATGCAATTTTGATGAGATTATTGCGTTAGGTTCCCTCACATTAATTTCGCAGTAAAAGTTCGACTTCGATTAAATTACGCCGAGCTGCGAGCTCCAGCCTGGCGATCTTCAAGCAGTTCTGCCACACGATTCTAACCCGTCACTGATTTGGAAGCTCCTGCCAACCCAGACCCACATAGATCTCATCTGGAGGCTTCTATATACCTTGTAAAAGGTTCAAGAAGACTAATTCCGAAAACCAGCTGTTCAAAATGTCAATTAATGGAAAATGAAGCGATATTTACTCAACATTCCTTGAAGAAATTATCGATATTTTATATAATTAGTAAATTCCCATTGGGTAGCCTCTGAATGCTTCATAAAATGTTCAGTATAAGTTAATATATTTATGTAATGGCGGGTACTACAGGGAAAACCTTTTTTACAGTATGTAACAAGCCTAAATATTTGCCCAATTAGCTTTAGTGAAAAGAGGTGGGTCGTAGACTGAAAATACAAGGACTGGCCAGCGATAGTCAAAATAATTGAAAAAATGCGAAGACAGCTTCTTGTTATTCCTCTAAAAGCTTCAACCAGGTTAGCTTTAAGATTTGGACCTACCTTGGTTCGAGATATAGCAAAGCTTATTTTACCGCGAAATAGCGCCTTGCTTCATAAATTGAAATGATTATAGTAAATTTAAGAACACTAGGAAGACATCATTTATTACAATGCGCTTACCCGCGCACTAGCGTAAAGCCATAACCGCAATAAGTAATGGCAACAAAACAATCCCTAAGAAGTCTACTTCCACTTGACGACACGTCGCGGGATAAGCAAACCCACACATGTGCTCGTTTGGGAATCTTTAAGGTACTACCGCACTTCTAAAGCGGATACACACCAAAAGCTGTTTTACAACTGCAAACTTACTTTTAAGCACATAGCAGATAGTCGGTAATTTATGCATGCAAACTTAGCGTAGCACATATTCAAAATGTGCGGTATATTATTTCATTTAATTGTTCATTTCGGCTACCTATTAGCCTGCCTGTCAAGATCTGTTAAGCACTAAGGGTTCTACGCGTGCAAGCTTCAGCTTGTAATGAGATGTGGCAAGATTGGTTTCCTTCCGCTTTTTTATCGAGGTATGAACAAGTTAGTTCTCTATGTGTTTTACATTGCATTGTAAATTTTGTGCAACTGCTACAAGCAGAGTTTCGATGATTTTTTTGGTTTTTGGATTGATGGTATTTGTTAGCGTTTGAAGTTAAACCACACACCTGTAGACTTTATTAGTTGTATCTTTTTACATGTCGAAGTAGGCAGAGCTCCGGTATGAGGTTTTGCTTACAGAATTGTATTTTAACATTGTTTTGGGATTACCTAATTCTTTCTGGAAGTCCTACTTTTTGAGATTACCTGCAGCATGTAATTATTGATGCGGTGCTTCTGAAAATGTTCGGGCTGATACCAAGTAAATATGGATGAAATCCAGCGTCGAGGACTATTTCTGAGAAAGATATCAGGTGGCGTAGTTCATTAAAGGAGTCGGGCGAGTTAGTGAACGAATGTCACTTTTTAGTGTGTTATCTATTGAATTGACCTCTGCGGTAATGTATGGCATATATTTTTAGCTGTTATAAGCTCACTGCACAGTGAATTAAACTTTCGTAAATGTTCTATTCGTAGCAACATGTATTGTACTTCAATTTAATCGTAGCACCATTTTGTATCTGCTATTGGAGGTTAAGTTCGGCTATCGTTACGTCGTGGAAATTAGTTCAGTCCATGCTATTTTGGTTGCATCAACCTATGATTTGTATTTTTAAAAATCCAGGGTTTATCTTGTCAAGCTATCTTTATCTGGTTAAGTTCACAAACCTATTCAACACGTGATGTGATAAACAATTTATAATGGTTAGAGCTGGCTTATGTTTGTACTTAATTAAGTCGCTGATTGAGTCACTTAATTTTTACGCTGGTACCCAGACAATTTAGGAACTTAATAATTTTATATTTGATTCCTGCCACACTGTTGGTACGATCTTTGATTTAGTTTGAGATAAATATACGGAGGTGCCTGGTCGAAATACTCATCATATAAAAGAACTTACAATTGATTTGAGGATGTGTAGAACATATTAACTCAGTGAAAACTTTTTCTTAAATTGCTCGTTTAAGGAAATTGCGTTATTGCACCAACGTTTCGGATTCCCCTCGGAGGTAATTGCTCCCCGAAACAATTTATTAGGTTATTTATTACAATTAGTTCTCCCAAAATGTTATAGATATAAATATTTACTTATTAAGTATGGTTCGGTGAGATTTATCTATTGGTGTGTTAGTTGTAGTTTCTATACATTGAAATGTTTTGTAGTTTTATAATTTATTACAATTCGTTACTATTTGAGGTTTTATTTGATTATTGGCTTTGTTTAAGTCACTTAGCTGTCTGTCGCCTCAAGAGTTTAGCAGTGGCCGCCTTTAATTTATTTTATCACCTTATAAGGTAAGTCGAATTCGACTTATTCTCCTGTTAGTCGATAATACGTTTGCCGTTTGAAATTGTCGAAAAACCTAGTAAGAATCACACAAGCAATACTAAATGAATTTAAAAAATTAAGCTTCTTTGCTTGGTGCAACGAAGTGATACAAAAATAAGTGCTACTCGTACGGGAATTGATAGCCTACACGATATGACGGAAAACCTTTCAGGATTGCGTCGGCTTGTCGAATAAAGAATGAACACCTGCACTTCAAAATTTGGCTACGACTAATTCGCGTCGATCTACAAGCTGAGAACGAGATATTTCCAGGAGTGCGTCGGCATATAGAACGTCGGCGCGGCGGGGCGATACAAAAGAACAGAATAGCTGGCAAAAGGTGCCGAATAAGTGTAGAAGAAGTAAGAATGTATCAAAATCTGAAGAAATAAAGTTCCTAAAACGTTATGTTATCCTTCTTCTTTTGCTTGTCTATCCAGTTGCAGTTATATACCTTCGTCATATTCTTCTGTGTAGCTTACCTATATCAATGATATTTTGTTCTTAAGGTCAGATCTTTTTTTAATCCACTTATTACTGTCATGGTCCTTCAGGCGTATGCTTACTATAGTGTTTCCAATTTCGAGGTTAGTTGTATGTACACTTTTGTTTTCTGTGTTCGCAGTTTCATTTCTATTAAGTGTTTGAATATTCTTTCATATGTCGCTCGTCCTGCCTTTGCCCCTTTCATCATTTTAACAATTTTCTATACCAACTAGTATTTATAGCTCAACCTATGTGCATATGGTTTGTCTTTTTATTCCTTTTCATTGTAGTATCTAGAACTAAGGAAATAAACATTATTGCTATTAAAAGCAGGAATAATCTACAATAAGACAATGAAAAATTGCTAAAACTGCAAGAAACGTGTTAGAAGATAGTGCGAGTAATTTTTTAATATAAAAATGATTAATAAAATGTCTGTTTTAATTAAAATGATGCATTTGATAGATTATAAAAATACTTTTACTTAAATTGAGTGGGTTCGAATGGGTAACTAATAGCCTAGAATGATCTCGCTCAGTGTAACTTGATTTTCATATTTAAGAGGAATGAGTAGTGAAGCACTGACAGTATGTTGAAATTTCTGCACTTAATAATGGTAATAACGGTTCAGTGATATTCATTCCGTATCGATTCTACCTGAAATAGCAAGCAACAGTGCCATTCATTTGGACTTTTTCATATTTGAGTTTGCAACTTGTGTACCATAAGGTAAACTCGACTTTCCTAAGCTTTAAATACATAATTGCACTTTTCTTTTAGACGAACTTGCTGGTGATTTATTATATATAAATAGGAAACATACAAAGCAAATAAGACGATGCACGTTAATTTAGTAGTCATGCGCAATTGAGTTTTTTTTATAGAAAACAGCCTCTACTTGCAGAAAAAAAATTAGGCGAAGTGTGTCTACCATGCACACTTAGGTCATAAGAAAAAAATAAAACTTTTAGCATAACTCTAAAAAAACATGTCATAGGTAACGTGAGTGAAAGTTTCGAAAAGCAATTATAGTTCCCACACATTGGTCTCTCTTTACCAGAAATAAGGTAAGACACGCTATCCTAAACTACAGGTTTTAGATATGTCAAACTATTCAGTTACATCATTTTTACTATGGGTATCTAAGTGCTCTAGTAGACTACTATTAGCGAAGCTATAGGAAATACAGTTGAATATGTACAGCTTAATAAAGCCGTTAGACAAAACGGTCATACAAGAAAAAAAGTACGAAGAAAGAATAAAAACAATATTGGAAGAAAATAGAAGAAAGAGGGTTATACGAAAGGAACTATGCAACAGTAGAGGAGACATTATAAGACTGAACAATACCTACGAATCTATTACCACCAATCAAAATAAAATCACACAGCTACAACGACTACTACACTAACACATATAATTCTAAAGCGTAAAACCTAGATAGAAGAAAACACAGACCAAGCCAAAAGTCATCAACGTAAACTAAGGGCACTTTAGCTGAAGTAGTGAAAAAATAATGCAATCCTTCGAACAGAAAATCTGCGGGACAAGACGAGGTAATAATCGAAATAATTACAGCAGGAGGCACTATATTTATATAGTGTTAAGAGAAATTTCTAGTGAGTTGAATAAAGCTATGTAAGCCTACCTGGAGCAAGGTTAATTCTACACGGTGATGTGGTTCGGAGAGCAACAGGTGGTGTTAAATCGTTAAAAGGCAGCCTCCGCACAGTTCACGTACTTTTGTCCTCACTTACAACAATAATTAAACTAATCTAACTTTTTCAAGGTCCGGAGACCAAGTTGCCCTTAAGGGAAAGCGAACAAGCGACAGGACAAGAGATCCACTTAACAGTGGAAAGAGGATGCCACACTTCAAGAGATCCTAAAACGAAATTGACGAGTCCTTCATGAGTGGTGTTTAGTGTATCATGCGTAAACCACTAAATAACTATTTGTGCAACAAGTGCTAAAAGTTCAGCCTTAAATTTACTGTTATTAATCCATAATAATCGATTTAACAAAGGTTAGTATGTATGGCAGTTATAATTTATGTCATAGTATAGAGATAGCCGTGACGGCGCAGCTGACTGTTTCTGCAGCCGGTAGCTGTCAAAGTTAGTTATCAAAGGTAGGTAATTATAATAGTACACATTTGACTTTATTTATTACATAATGCTTTAATTATTTAAAAAACACTTTAACTTTAACTAAAGAAGTAACTAGAATAACTTTATAACCTCACTTCCGGTTTAAAACATTAAATTCAAAAGCAGCTGCTTACTTTCAGCACGCTGATTTATAAAACATTATTTTTAGTTCAACAAGCTAATGCCAAAAGGCCTTCTTTTAAAAGTGGTCGTAGAAGAACATATTTGCGTCTAAAACCCTTATAAATCGTTACAGCTACAAAAAGACAGATAAAGAGAACCTAGACATTACTCCAGACCCGTAAGTTACTTCCCCATCTATACGAATAGTTAACCAACAAACTAGCCTTGTGTCAGACTGGAAATCAGGTCGGTTTGAGGAGACATTTTAGCACAGTCAACGAGCATATTAAAGGAAAAATATATATAACTCGAGTTTAAAATACTAACTTAGATAGTCTTTGCGGATTACAAAATAGGCAGTATATCGAAAGCTCGCGAAGATATGAAATACAATATATTTGTAGAGCCTGAACTCACATATGATGCTCAAATATTGGTCTCCCAAAAGTCACAAGGAATAAGATAGACAACACAAAGGAAAATGGGAAGGAGGAAGGTGAGAGTAACTCTGTCTTACAGAAAACGAACGTTTGACTGGGAAATAAATTGAAAGTATAGGTTAGTGCAAAAAGGACGGTATCCTTCAAATGAGAATAGGCTGGACATGTTGCCAAGATACAGAATAAATGGACCAATATGCGAAGTGGAGATCATGGAACCATAAGTAGGGCAGAGGAAGACGACAAATGCGCTGGTGCTCGCTCGCGATAGTCAAGATAACTGTTACTTGACAGATATGATGATAATTCTCTGGAGAATTAATATAATAACTTACTCTTGCTGTCATAGAACGCCACCTGGTGAGTTGAATACCAGTAATGGGCGTGGAGGTTGCATCAGGACAACCTCCTCGACGACGAAAAAGCTACATTGTTACTCGTCTGAAATAGCTATATCTGACTTTAAGATACGCAAAACTGCACTAGGCTTTACAAAATAAAATCATACAGTCAATTTAAGAACTGTATTAACATATTAATCATAACGATACATTTAAGCGGCCCAACCTTGCAGTTTTGGCCGCATCAAGAAAACGGTAATCAAAACAATTCCTAATAGAATGGACCCCCCACATTGGAAAGATGATCAAAAAAGCTAATTCAGTGGTGCATATGGTAGCAATAACGTTTAAGAATATGTCACCCACTCTGCTGTCAACAGTATATAAATGTTATATCAGACCTTTACTTGAATATGCAGTACCTATTTGGAACCCTTATTTTGCTGGTGATATCCATGATTTGGAACAAACTCAACGCAGAATAACGAGAATGTGCCCTAAAATACGTGCATTACCTTATGAAGAAAGACTGCAAGTTCTTGGTTTAACTAAATTAAGTGAAAGACGACTACGTGGTGACCTTATTGAAACGTATAAAATTCTCCATGGGTATTACAGTGTCAATCTTGATATTTTTTATTAAGGGGCCACAATTATAAATTAATTCGTGAAAAGTTCTATAAACTCTGTCGGCAGTATTTTATAACCAACCTTGTTCATAGGCAATGGAACTGTTTACCGGAGAGTGTTGTGTCTGCGCCAAATGTTAATACATTTAAGATTTTTTAAAAATGTCAGTTTATTTTGTATATCACATCATGTGCATTGTATGATATGATATAGTTTAAACGGCTTTGCCGCCTAACTTTTAATGTATAATAATAATAATAATAATAATACTAATAATAATAATTCCACCTCTCGTCGTGATGTTACGTCGCGCTATAGGAAAGGTGTTCACATCTGTTCGCTTAAAGAGGAATTCCTCATGGAAGACAATATTGATACATTGGTGTAGCTGCATAGCGATGAAGACGATATTGCACTACGAACGGGGATGTGCCTATCGGTCTCCACGCTGACAACGATATGCTTGTCCTTTGTGCACGTAAATGCAATAGTAGAGGGGATTTTCAAATGATCATAACGCAAAATTAAATTACAATACTGTATTACTATATCATTCAGATAGTAATAGCGTGAACGCTGTATGTGTTTGATGAACTGATAATTAATTTATACCAACAACACACAGTAGGTGTAAATGCTAATAATTTATTTAATAATGGGATCTAATAGCTATTTAAGTAACCAGGAATGTAAGGACCTATTAACATTTGAGGTAGGCAAGTACAAGCCAAGACGAAGTAGAGGCTTGTTGCCTTCCGAAAATATTAGTAGGCGATACATTCCGAGTTATCTTATTATATTTTGCCCGCTGCTTATCGAAATTTTCCTAGATTTTTGAAAAAATCGTTTGGTTTGTCACCTGTCACCAGGATTAGTTTTCGTGAGTCGTGTTACCTGTCAGTGGGACATGTCACATAAACACTTGCAATTTATAAACAAAACGTCTAAATCTGCATCTTGCTTTGCTAATGTTACTATCCTAGGAACTTTAATATTAAGTTCCGTTGTCAAGAAAAAGCAGCAAACAAATATAATCACCGACTTACACGTTTTGTTATTAAGGCTGTATCACTGACTTACATGATCAGCAGCGGGAAAAATGTTATATTTGATTTCGATTACATTTAGTTTATAACAATGGAATATACTTTTTACACTAAATAATCCTAAAATATGCTGCTGCGTTTACATAAATCAATGCTATCTGCAATACTACTTTTATAATTGTCTAGGCTCGATAATTCTCACTTCAAACCATTTTTATGTAAATTCTTTTGAACCAAATTTATAATCTTCACAGTTTTGTTATATAACATCCTATGCAGGTTTATTAACGGTGTAAGTGTAGCTACTCGTGGAGTTTTTTGACAAATGTTGGTACTTTAATGTAATTGAAACATAAATATCCTGCTTAAATTCTTGTAGAATACTACGAACTGTTAATAATGAAACAATAAGTTTGCGTGTTTTGCAAATCAGCTATTTAAGTAAGCTCAACTAATTTGCATTTCATGTTAATTCTAATTTAATATTAGTTTATGTAGAATACCCAGCCCTTAATTTGATGCCGCCATGCAGTAGAAAAAAAATAATTTTTGATATACAAAATTAATGGAATGGATTTGTTCTACAAATTGTTTGTAGCGTTGTTACGTATCTCAACTAAAATTCTTGGGTAATTCTTTGAGCGATAAGTTTAGTTACCAAATTAATTACGAGCTATCTCCTTTGACCTATATGTCATTAATATGCATTTCCTTATAATACAGTTTTAAAACTAAGTAACAAATTAGGAACATCCCTTTTAGCTCAAATTGTGGCTTGAGAGTATTTCTCTAGAAGTAACAAAATATCTGTTCCCATCCATAAACAAGTAACTGCTTTCAGCGATCCTCCGGACTGGTAGATTAACAGACAGTATACTTCCAAAGGTGGAACTAAAGCAATAAATATTACACGCAACGTCTATGTTTCTGAACACGCAATGCCAATAAAAGTGGACAAAGTTAAAATGGTATCTTCCTGCGAATCAGCTTGCCGAAGCGATGACTTGCTGCTGCTACACTTTGTGGGTGGATTTAGCTGGGCCCGTTAGTAAAAATTCTTTGAAGACTTACTCTAGAATATTTAAGTGTTAGCATGCGACTATCACCATTATATTACTTAAAAATCGGGAGTGTGCTTCCCTAGACTTTCTCGCAAATACCTTGAAGCAAACTGGTACTTTACTTGAATGGATACCGCTACCTGTTTAGGTAAAATGCCACTTCCGGTTAACCGATCATGCTGAAATGTAACATCTGGTAGTTTTTATACATAAAAAATGTATGTACAAAATTTTGTTCAAATATCTCGAAGCAAACTGGTACTTTACTTGAATAGGTACCGCTACCTGTTTAGGTAAAGTGCCACTTCCGGTTAACCGATTTCGCTCAAAATTTGATAGGAATCTACAAATTTTGAATAATAACTATGTACATAATTTCAAGGGTCTAGCTTATTTAGTTTTTAAGTTATCGTGTTCACACACACACACACACACAGGCATAATTCGAAAAATGGTTTTTTCGGACTCTAGGAGGTATAAAACGTCAAGATTCGTCAAAATCTCGAAGTCGATTTTTTTGACGATTACAATACTTTCTCTATACAACCGTATGCGAGAAAGTAAAAATGCTACGCCAAAAGCATAATTTTGAAGAAATACTATTAAGGGACTCTTGGTAGTCTGAAAAAAATGGGTTAATGGCCTTTGCACAGTTTCACCGAAAGTGTAAAAGATATTAAGAGTAATGCTCTCCGCCAACTTCCAAATTAACTAGTTAAAGTTTTACTTGAATTATATCTCGTATATTCAAAAAAATTCATTGAATGCTTCATTCATGTCTTCTATCTATAGGAAATAATTAGACAAAACAAAGCTGCAGTACATATACTATAAGTACTCAAAGTTGTCGATTATTGTTGGGGTAGTAGGTATCACGAAGGTCCATTGCTTTTGGGTAAATACGCAATAGACATGAGTGATACCACCCCAAAAATAGTCTACCTAACTTTGACTACGAACAGTATTCGGAGGACTATTCAGTGAACCAAACCCATTTTTCAAATTAGAAAGACTCAACATTTAATTATACATTTTACAAAACCATTTGCGTAAACATCTTCAATAAATATTTTTTTCTTCAAACGGCAGTAAAATATGGCATTATACTGCTGGATTGATGATGCTAAACAGTCACTTTATTGCCAAGCGGCAGATAAAGTTATTATCTGCCGCTGACGACTTTATCTGCCGCTCGTCAGCGGCAGATAAAGTTATTATCTGCCGCTGACAACTTTATCTGCCGCTGACAACTTTATCTGCCGCTGACAACTTTATCTGCCGCTGACAACTTTATCTGCGGCTCGTCAGCGGCAGATAATATTATCTGCCGCTGACGATCAAGTAATTTTATTCGAATTTTGTTCACAATGTTGTAAATAACTTGTTATAAAAACGTTTGAAGAAAAAATACTATATGTTATTCGGAGCAAAAGTGTCTTTATGTGGCTCGGCTGTACTTATCTGCTTCGCAAGCTCGGCAGATAACCCGTCCAGCTTAGCCACATAAAATATAACTTTTGCTCCTAATAACATAATATACTATTATCTTACAGTAGCGCCTATTACCATACATTCTACAACTGTTTTCAGTGACTACAATGAAGTTTTATTCACAAGTGAGTTTTCATTATTTATACTACTGCATTGTTGGTAGCACTGTCAAGCTATGTCAAATTCGTAATTTTCAGGTTAAGTTTTGAGTCAGTCTGTGTCAAATAACAAACAAAACCTAACATACCTTCCTGAGGGCCGAAACTTGGCCGCCAAGGAAACCGTCGGTTCCGCAGCTTTCGCTACTCTTGTGGGATTGGCCGTGCCGTGCGTCTCCCCTGTGGCTCTCCAGAGCCACTGGGCGGCGCACGGCTCGTCCAACGAACCGATAGGGCGTCGGTCGACGAACTCCAGCCTCGAACACCTCAGGGTCCCAAGCCTCATTACAAACCTATTCTAGCTTATTGCCTATCTTAGACTAGCTTATTCTAGCTTATTTTACTTGCCTTTGGTCCATGAGTCCGCCTGGCTCACTGCTTAAACTAGCACTATTAGGAGTCTATTTCTCGATTAACTTAGCCAGTAAGTTGACGTCATTCCCTAGCATTAACACTACCTCCGCAGCTGTGTTAGGCCATTGGTTTATTTTGTCCTCCAGTTCTAATCTTTCTTCGTCGTATATAGCGCATTCCATCACCCTGTGTTTTGGGGAGTCTATCTCGTCGCATATGTCGCATTGCGCATCTTCGCTTTTTCCGATCCGGTAGAGGTGTACGCCTAGCTCCCCGTGTCCGCTCAGTAATCGGGTGGTTTTCGTCTCAAGGCCTATTTGACACTCCTCTGTCCATCTCGTGATGTCAGGTATTAGCTCGTAATGGTACCTCCCCTTTTCGGCTTGGTCCCATTCTAGTTGCCAGTTTCTTCTTATTCTCGCCTCCACTTCTGATCTTAAGGCTGTGACGTTAGCTCTGGCCGAAATTATTATTTCTACGCATTGGAATGCGTTCAAATTTCGTCCCGCTAAAATTCCGTCACATTCACCTAGAAAACATCGCCAAAGCGCGAGAAAATTGATAACACGACAAAATCATCGTTCTGCGCCCGCATCGACAGGACGTCGTCCGGCGCATCCCTTCCAAATTTCCAGCACTGATAAAGAGTATGGTATAGTATAAATACATAACGCACGCTGTTAGATGAGCTTGCGTCCGCCGACACTGACCCGCGCCTTGCTCTAGGTCCTCGGGGGGCCTAGTTCCTGAAACCAATCCGAAACACTTGATTCCTGCGACTAGAAATTCCAGGGCAACCTTCCTGAACACGCGGTAATAACAATCGTTTTATGGCTTCGTGATTATCGACCAAAACGACTTGTTATAAACCATCTCGATTTCTATTAAAACAATCGTTTATGGCTTCGTGATTATTGACCAAAACGACCTGTTATAAATCAATCTCGATTTCTGTTAAATTTTCCCTGAACTCGCGGCAATGACAATCGTTTTATGGCTTCGTGAGTATCGACCAAAACGATTGGTTATAAATTTTTCTCAACCTGTAGAAACGGCCCCTGGTATACACACTTGTCTCTTCCCTATTTTAAAGCCCCTCTGGGGAAGCCCTCCACACTAGTCGCAGGAACCAATACGAGAATTATTCGCAAAACTTAAAAGGGCATCACTCTTTATTCTGGCAAAAATCTCAAAATCTTCATTGAGCCAAAACACGAAACTTATTCGTAGAACTTAAGAATTCAGAGCTTTACTCACCTGGAGGAATCCTGTTTTATAAACGTCTTAAGCCTGTCCGTAGTGCCTTAATTTAACAATCAAAATCTCCGTGGTTTAATTAGCAACTTTGAAGGTTATTGCAGTTTCTAAACGAATTTGATATACTGTCATTTTACTGGCTAAAAGAAGCTATTCGGCATTGCGGGCAAGTCAGGCCTTCGCCCTTCGTTGATTTATAGTCACAACTCCCGAAATAAACCAGATTACACCCGAATTTACTATGTTCGACAAAAATAAACAAAGTTAACCTCGAATTGTATATTTACAGTCTTGGCCGCTAGAGGACGTTTGCGAAATCACAATTCCGGTGCGTGCACGATCTGAGTGACCTGCAACCCGTCTAACCCGAGAAGCAAAAGGGGTTGTCTACCTGCCAGGTACCCGAAGAGACCACAGAAGAAGACAATATTCTTTTGTACCAAATACGGGAAATATTTTATTTATTATTATGTCACAATGTAAATAGTTATACCCAAATAAATCCCTGTTATGTTATGTGTACTTTTCTATATACTTGAGAGAGTAAATTGGATCTTGGCATATGAGCTGCCCGGGACTAAAAAGTTCATTAACAGTGGTAATTATTCATTCAAGCAAATAATAATGCAAGGCAGGCTGTTACAAGGCCGTCCAGTATCTGTAGTCTCTTGTTACTATCTGTTGCCCCAGTAAGTTTGCTTCGCCAGTTCTTTTGAGTTCTTTCATGGCTTTTAGATGTTCTATTGTCAGGTGTAACGGAGGAATCTTCGCTAACACACAGAGACTTTCGTTGGGCGTGGTGACGTATGCGCCCAATATCGCTCTTAGGCATACTGCTTGGGTGGACCTGAATATTCTTTTATTGCTCAATATTGCCACTCTGTGTCCCCATATCTCGATCCCGTAGGTGATAATGGGAATGATTGCGCGTTAGTATATCGTTCTGAGGGAGTTTTGCAGCCGGTCGATCCTCCCCCAGTTTCTGTAAGTGAATCTCCTCAGGGTGTGGAAGATGTTTCTCGCTTTGCTGTTTGCGTATTCTATATGTTCTTTGAAGTTGAGTTTCTCGTCCATATAAATCCCTAGATATTTCATATGTCTTTCTCTGCGTATGGGGTGGTTGCCCAGACGTACGACAGGGTTTTTATTCAGGGGTTTGGATGAGTATATCACGTACTTGGTCGTTTCTCTTGATATACCTAGCTTGTTGCTTGCTGCCCACTCGGCAAGGATGTTTAAGCATTGCCTCGCCTTGTCCTCTAGTTCGGTCCTTGTAATCGCATGTATCGAGATAGCCACGTCGTCCGCGTATGCTATCGCTGTCGTATTTTCAGGCCACTGTTCTCTTAGCAGGGAGTCCATTACGACGTTCAATAGGAATGGTCCTAACACAGATCCTTGCGGGCATCCCTTAGTGATGTCTTTGGCAGTTTCCGAGTATGTTTCCGTGTACCTTACCTTCCTGTCTCTTAGGTAGCTTTTTAACATTTTTATAATCGCGGCTGGGGTCTGTTTCCCCTCTAATTCCATGATTAAACTTGGCCACCATAAGTTGTCGAATGCCCCTGAAATGTCCGCGTAAATCACCATACTGTGTTTTTCGGCCGCTTTTATGTGTTCGGTTAGCGCTCTTATGGCATCGATGGTTGACTTCCCCGGTCTGAAGCCGTATTGCCTGCTGTTAAAGAATTCCCTTTCTGGGCGCGCTTCGAGGATTTTCCGAATGACTATTCTCTCTAGGGCTTTCCCTAGTTCGCTAAGTAGCGTGATAGGTCTTAGCGATTTGGGGTCTTTGGGATCCTTGTCTGGTGATTTCCTAATCGTAATGAGGCTACCCGTTTTCCACCTGTTAGGGAAGTATCCTTGCTCTAGACAGGCCCTGAACAGTCTCAGTAGTTCGTTCTTAATCTCGGGGTAACACATTTCCAAAATTTTGCCGTGAACTTGGTCCGCACCTGGCGCTTTGTAAGGCGTGATGCGCGTTATCGCCTCGTCGAGATCTTCTTCGGAGATTTCGCATTCTTGCTGATCGTCTCCTAGGCAATTTTGCGCTCTCGCTCTCGTTTCTCTGTGTGCCGGCGTGTCGCTGTCTGGATCATCGTCCGACATAAGCTTGTTTACTATCTCTTTAAGAGTGTCTTGCATGACCTCGGTGGTTGATCCGTCTGATTTTAGTACGCTGGATGTCGTTGTCATTAGTTTTATTTTATTTGCCGCTAATCTATAGATGGTGCCCCATGGGTTCGTTTTTAGGTCTTCCTCTACAAACGTTTTCCACGTGTTGATCTTTGCCTTCTCAATCTCTCGCTTGCTACTGTAAGATAAAACGTCGTATATCACACGTGAGCGAAATGCCATTATAAGCTCGTGATAAATTGTATCGCTCGTGCTGGGGCACTCGCGATTCAAAATTCTCACTCGCAAATAATGATGCATTTCTCTCATTTATAATATAATCTACTACAATTTGTTCCAACTAGTCACTTGAGTACTAATACAATAGTCACTACAATTTATTTTAGTTGGCTATGAAATGCAAAATCTGACGTTTTCATTGGTCCACTTTAGACAGATACAGAATAGTATGCTTAATACAATACCTGTACAAGGAAAATATTTCAAGATAAAGATTAACGGAGAGCTGTTACCGAAAGCTTCAGCAACCAAAAGATGAGTCATTGCGTCTCATATTACTTAGTCTTCTAAAAAGTTAGATAATCACGAATAACGAGAGAGAACAAAGAAATTTGATAGTTTTTCATGCCGGTAATAAATACTATTGTTTCAATTCACATGTAGTTTGCCAAGTATTACAGGTAGAGACGAACGCATATGAAATGCTTTTTAGCTTGGCGCCAAACTTAGTGTCTCTAATTAATATCTGTTAAAAACTAGAAGTACATAGGGTGAGACTATTCTAAGTAACGTAAGTGATTCTGAAGAAGAAGAGGAAGTCAATAATAATAAGTTTTCTGGCACCACGGGATTATTAGTTGTTACCTATAAAGAACATGACGGTCTTTAAAGCAGAAGAGAACGGTTGCGGCGTGGATAATGTTGCGGAAATGGCACCTGCGTACCTATCTTCATTAAAAACCTTAGTAAACGAAATAACAATGGTGAAATTGGAACTGACAAGCTACATATGGCAATGCTGCACAGAAAATGCCGTAACTGCGATATCACCAAATTACAATATATTACTGATCAAACCTATTAAGCTAGACACAATCCAAAGTGTACTACTGACAAATTCACGGACTTACGTTGTTGGGGAAGACCTAACCACAATAATACTAAATATTACAGCAGGTAAATTTTAACTACAAAAGAAAATATATAGACCTGGTGGCTTTACAGCCCTGCGGCAATTATCCATAAAGTACAGCAATTTCCATATATAAACAACATGCAGCTTCCAGATTGGAGAAAAATTTCAAAGCAGATTGTTGCTTTCCTGGGAGTTCTGTTGGTACACTGGTGACCCAAGACCGGAAGTATGACACGAGTGGCTAAGGAGGGGACCAATTACAAATCGAACGCGATATACACATATGTTATTTGCTAGAGAAACACATTCTTTCGCGTTTGTCAAAGCTTCTGGAAGTTGAACGTAAACTTTATCACGTTAAAACAGAAAACATTTTTGGTATTACATCTACCTGGAACTTTGGCTGCTCTCTACCCTTAAATTGAGGGCGTCTTAGATTGAGTCATCGACGCTGAATCGTACAACTGGTGGAAATTCACACCGTATGATGCGGGCGAGTCCATATTCTTGCTCAGGCGACGCTTAGTCGGCTTACTTCATGTTTCCACAAACGAGCTTAACAAACCTACCGTCGGAAATCGTGTACTTACTAGCACACTAGGATAATACCTTTACTTAGGAACCCTACGCTATCTTGATGCACTTAAAACTTGCAGGCAGCAATTAGTTCCTGCAGGCGTTTCGTTGCTTTTATTTAATTTGGCTTTGGGAGAACGCACTTTCGAGTCGTTCATCAGCGTGCCCCCTCAGGCCAAGCTCGCAAACGGCTAAAGTTGGACTTGAAAAATATCCAGCGAATGTTGCTTGGACCATCCCTTCGTCCAGCAAAAAGGCTTTAACGTGCTTTATCGCTGCACCCACGAATTCAACTTCATACACTTTTGTTATTCTGCAGTTCACTGTTTAAATCCAAGTGACAATAATAAAACAGGAAATATAAGTTGGCTTACATCTTTAAATGCAAAAAGAGACGCTATTGGTTAGGGATACCCAACCCCGCGCTAAAACTGGATCACACTTGGTTGTGAAACATTATGTTCTGCACTTGTATATGCATTTGCGCGAGATAATCGGCTGTGCCGCCTCTCGCTTGAAATATAATAATAATAAATATAATAATAATAATTCTCATTCTTGTGTGCATATATTGTGTGGATATTTCGATTTGAGTATTTCCTCATTAATACCGAAAGTCTTTCCCCTTTCTTTATTTCTATTCTTCAATTGTATTTTTTAATTCATGAAATTGAAAATTTTATCAATCATCCAATCCTTTTGGCTACTGTTTTTGTGGTCTTATGAGTGTGCTTGGTTTGGTCCAGCACTGCTGACTTAGTTAAAGTCCAGCTTTTGGCAATATTTACTTTCACATAATCTGTACTGTTGTGGTGGAGAGCATTATTTATGTTTTGTGAAACGCTTATAGCAGCCTGTTATTACTTGATATCTGTTGCAGAATAACCTTTTGGCAATTTAAACCTATTTCAGAAACGTGTATTGATAACAATTATAAAAATAATACTATTATATCCATTTTGGGGCGAATTTTAGATTAAACCTTGCTCTTGGTAGGTCATGTCAGGTATTAGTCATGACGGACTCTTGCCCTTGGTAAAACTTGACCGTACCCTGAATCCTAACCCATACCATGCTGTTATGCCCTCAGTGAACTATTCACCCGCTTGGGGTGAATGTCGCCCATGATCAGTGCAGTATATTGTATTTTTGTAATTTTTGGGATTAGTCAGAATATAATTGAAAAAAAATGATCTAAAATACTTCTTGATCAATTTAATGATAAATGTAAAGTTAATAAAAGTGTTTTGATCTATTGGTAAAAATCTGCATTCTCCGTGGGGCATACATTTGTATCATATCCATGTTATTCAGAATACCATCTGAGCTACGATAGCAATACGCAACCAGAAAGCATGTGCCTCCATAAGATGAAACAAGACGTCGGTTTCGCCTTCCGTCAGGACATTAAATACCAATAAGACGTCTCGTACGCCTTAATATTTTAATAAGCCTTGTTCGTCCCTGTTTGTTGAAACAGAAACATGATCTGCTTGTAATGTTGTCAAGCTGAAACTGACTTGAACCGACATACATAAGAAAGGCCATTGTGTTTTCACAAATATATTGATTGTAAAACACATATAAAGTCATAAAAATGCGATTAGCTTTTAGAACAACCTACATGCTATATAGCTTGGAGCTACTCGCATGTACGCTTAAAGTATATGCTATGGACATACCAAAACAATATTTAAAAAAAACATCAAAGTAATTGCCTTTCAAAGCCAGCCCTGTCCATATTTGCATACATTAAAACTGGGCACAATTTGCATTTATTTTAATCGTGTTTGAAGTACATTCTTCTGTGGTCGCGGAGCTGCTTACAGTTCAAAGCAAATGTATCTCATAACTGCAAGCATATCCTGTCGGATCAAGTTACCTGTCAATGTCAAGTATGCAGACTGTTGCGTCACATACTGGCTCGCTCTCGAATTGCTTCACCCAATCTTGGAAGGTGCGACGCGTGGAAAATGACCACCCAAGGGACTTAATCCCTGATTGCTGCTCCGACGTCATAATGGTGACTGACGTTACAGCTTCACAATGGACGTCTCGAAATTACGCTCTGCTTCGGAAATCGTGTGCTCTCTGGCACACCAGGAAAATGGCGTTTACTTGAGGTGTAAATGCTGTTTCGGTGCACTCAAAACTTATAAGCAGTAAATTATTTACTACAATGCTTCCCGCCGCTTCTATATATTTCGTTTTAAGGCGACCTCGCGCACTGCACTCAGGAGTCGCAACTAAAGCGGGCTCGTGGCTACCGCTGAAGGATTTATATCGAACGCTAGTCACGAGAAATGAATCGATACACCCACAGAAGTCGGCGTCACTCACTTCTTCTTATGCCAGATATATATAAATATAAACTGGCTATAACGCTAAATATGAAATAGAGCAATACAGTTGAGGGAGACCAGAGACTCGTTTCAAGGAATAAACATCTAGTGTCCCTACTGGCCAATAATTTGTTTTCAATTCTTACGTTTTTATCATAGACTCAATTATAAATATTGTTTGTTTCATTGAATATTTGTTTGCTATTATTTCTAATAAATATCCCACATTAACATTTCTCATGCAATTCCTGACAACTAACAGTTCCATTTGTATATATGTATCTTGATCCATGTAGTTAGGATTTTCTGACCAAGTTGCATACTTACGTATGGCTACTCCTAGCTTACAAGCTAAATTAATGTGCAAATTAAACACGCAGCATTGTTAGAATTATATATTTGCAGGAAGTCTGGCAGCACCGGGCTAATTTTATTTAATGAGTGGCTTTCGCTTGTTTTTGCTGCTGGTCTGGGTCTCGTCGAAGCTGTATTACGTATCAAAGCCCACTTTCCCAAACATTCGGAGCTCTAAAACGTACGATATGATTGTGAAATTTCGTTTTCAAAGCGAACTGCAGTGTTATTTCTTCCATTCCAGCGTTCCCGCATCCGGTTGAGGAATCTTATGTAGGCTTCTGCAGCACCGGTAATTAAATCCACGACAAAGCCATTTCCACAACTCGCGGCCGATACAACAAATTCTCTCGGGCAATAACGCATTGCTGCGATAATCTCCAGGACAACTTTCCTTGGAGACCGTCTTCCGAAACTCTATATGCTGTATCATCTGGAGGATATTTCTAGGGAACGGAAGTTATCGTCTGCTGAGAAATATGTTCGTTCCACTTAAACAAAATAATCGTGGAAGGGTGGAGAAATTTTAGGCAGAAATTTTCTTCTAGAAAATTACAGAATTCTCTAAAAATACTGCAACATTTAAAGTGATGGAAGAACGCTGGAAAATGCCTGCGCTGGAGCGCGTGCAATTAAATTTATGCGGAGCTAATGAGCGGGTTATTGCATTAGGTTAGATTAATATTTTTAATTTTCGTACCTGCGGCGTTATGAACACGCACCAACAGTTAGCTGGATTCCTTTGTAGATTTGTACAGAAGTTTCCATTTTATTCCACAATCGCTAATTGTCGTTATATATAACAAAAGTTCAGCACATTTTACAAGCAGTTTTACAATCAAGTACTTCACAAGTATTTGTATGTAAATATTTTATCGCCACTATTTAAATGGCGCTTGTTTTCGAGAAAAATTAGAAGCCGTTTAAAACAAAATCTAGAAAATGCGTATATCAAACTGTTAGAGTGAGTTGATTACTGACATTTAATAAGTAATTTTTATATGAAAATAAATGATAAATATAGATATCAAACGTTTTTCCTGTAAAGCTATAATGATTTATTTTACTTTTAGGTGAGTCTACCCAAAACAATTGTTTGAACCACTGATTGAACGCTTACACAGTCTGGTAAGTGTGTTATAATACATAACAAACGAGTGATCGAAAAAAAATCTCCTTGAAGTATGCCTTGGATGTTGAACGTGCGTCCTGACTCTTGTAATTATAATAATTTGATTACTCTATAATTGGTACGATGACAAAACTGTTTCTATACTACCGTTTTGTATTATTATCATACATATTCCCTGCTAATGACCCATCGCAATTTGTTTAACGAAACTGTAGGCACATTAAATATCACTCGAAATCCTGTAACTAAACAGGAATCTATGTTTTAACATATTGTAAACACAAAGGAATAAAGTAAAGACTTTATAACGATCTTTGGACGATGGGGCGTTTTTATTTGTTTGCCGCATGAGTTTCCATGAAAACAAGGTTTAGAATACTTGGTCAATTTATTACTTATAATTTTTAAGTTGTCAAAAAACAAACGGTATTTTTGAGAATTCTATATTATAATATATTATAAAAAGAAGTGTTTAAGCTATTCCAATCGTCCAAAAATATAAGCATCCCGAACGCTAAGGTTTACTAGCCACCGATCGCTGCACTTGTGAGATTCTACAATAAATACCTATGTGAAGTTTAGAGCGAAGCTTTTATTTTGTTTTGTTTTATTATAAACTAAGCTATAAATTTTAGAAAAATAACTTTCTAACATTCACACGTATTATAGCGTGTAGGTATTACTACAAATAATTCATCCAAGAAAAAACCCCACTCGGCCTGGTGGTCTCGAGAACTCAACTTTTTTACGTGGATTATTTGTAATATAACCTACTTGTACCGTAAATAAGTATTAGTAGTTTACTTATTAAATTAATATTGAATACTAAATATCATTCAAAGTACCTATAATGAAGTAGTTTGCTATTTCCCGAACATTTGTATTTTACTGAAGTGGTAGACAAATGAATTATCGTGTGTACGTTCCCTGATAACATATTTTAGCATCAGATTTGATAAATTATACTTCAAATTATCTGATCTGATAGAAGCTGTTAACAACTAACGCAACGCGTATAAGTGAATAAGTATTGCTTTGCATGCTTTGCTTAGTCGATCTTTGGACTAAATATTCATTCTATTATTATTGATTGCTATAAAAGTATGTATCTAAGCAACTTTTACTTTTCAAACATATATTGATGGAATACTATATGTTTATGGATATGTTTTACTGTCATCTTAATTACCTATACACCCAGTATGTTAATTATATTTGTTGAATTAAATTTACTAACTATCTCAGTAAACAATTTGTTTAAGCAAGATCCACCTTCTGTCATATTGGGACGTGCATTGTTAATCATTCTCAAGTGACAATTATATTGTATGTTGAAATCTAAATCAAGTATGTAGATTTCCTTTAAACTAAATTTTACTTTAACAATTGGTTATATATTTCACTCCTCAATTTTGTTTATGAATATTATCTTTTACTCATTTACGTTTTTCTTATTAGCCATTAAATAGCTTAGTATGTTGCTTTCTGGTTTTTAAATCCTCTAATGCAGCAATGACTCCAAACAAAAACCAAACCAACAAGTCCAGCTTAACACTCCTAGATCTTCTCGACATTTGATTTACTATTCCCAACAGCACACCTCGAATCGGACTGTAGTAATAATTCCACACAATAGAAAACCAACTATGTTGACCTCAACACTCCCATAGATCTCTGCTACTTGTCATTTATAACTGCTGACAAATATGACTAAATAAGGCTTCTCCCCAATTTTAAATTACACTTTTATTAACAAGAATTTTATATTATTGGATTAAATACAAATACAAATAATTTGTTAAATTTCTTTAATTTTTCCAAACTTTCTTTCAAAGAAAAAAAATCGTGTTTAATATTTTGTTATCCTTGACCTCGGCAAGCAGTTGCTCAATTTAAAATATCATTTGTTACTAAATTTCTTATTATCGTAATTAACAACAATTACTTTTTATATTTAACTACATAGACATTTATTTTTCTCACAAAAATTCAGAAGTAATTTTAATCTCATACTAATTGCTATTTATATCTAGGGTTGTATATATATGAAATAATGCCGAATTACATAGCTTTAATTTCTCCTAAGTACAGCCATTTCAATTGATCAGGAAAGTAAAGGCACATTTTCAACTATATACTTTTGGGAAAACCATCGATTTTACAACATTCTATATCTTATAGGAGAACGTAATGAATATAAAGACAAAACTACTACTAATCATGGAAATCGGAATTCATGATCTGGTAAGGGAGGGCACGTACTTTTAGACCGTGGGGCCTCCCAGGCCGTCATCATACGAAATCCTCACAATTTGAACAAAAGTGTAGCTTTCAGAATAGGTACTCGGAATGCTAGAAGTTTAAAAATGTGTACTTGCAACGCCAGAAGTTTACACGAGGGCGAAAAAGATCATCATTTTATCAAAGAGATGACAAGACTCAGCATTGGCATCATGGGATTGAGCAAAACCGGGTGGCCAAGTAGTGGTGATCGTATTGTGCAAGATTATGTTGTTTACTAATGTGGAAATAATGATACGTATCACTGGAATGGAGTGGGAACAGTAATACCAAAACACCTGAAACCATATATCAAAAGTGTTGTACCTTATTCGGACCGTATGACGCTATTACAAATACAAGCAGCCCCACGAAATTTAAACATCATCCAAATCTATGCACCGACTGTTGATGAAGACGATGAGGCAACGAAAGATTGGATGAAGAATGGAATAAACTGATGAGCAATAGGAAAGGTCATGACATAGCAATGGTCATAGGGGATTCCAATGCTGAAGTGGGTAATGGGACTGAAGAAGAAATTGTCGAAAATTTTGGACTACACGAAAAGAATCCGCGTGGTGTTTAGTACAATTCTCCAGAGAAAAGAAATTAATCTTATGCAACACTTTATTTCAGCTATCCGCACGAAGCCTCTATACTTGGATTTCACCTGCCGATACAAAGATAATATAGTTCGTAACCAAATTCAATTCATTACAGATACCGCAATTCAATTAAACCTGCCAAGACATATCGGTGCGGACATTGCCTCTGATCACAACCCAGTAGTATGTAAATTTAAAGTAAAACTGAAGAAACCCAATCACACAAAGCATGGTACCAGAATAGATCTGAAAAGGTGAATAAACTAAGTATAAAATCCTTACAGCTAGGAATAGAGAACATAGAAATACTTAAAAATCCCGTAGACAAATGGAAGATGGCATGGATGACTGACGAGATCCTGAGCCTTGCGGAACAAAGAAGACTTGAAAAATAAAGACCAAGTCAAGTACCTTGAGAAACATTTCATTGTACATGTTTTTGGTTTGTGGATTTTTTTTAAATAAGGGTGCTCTTCCTCCACTTTCTTTTTCTAGGTCTTAGTGATTGGCCTCAAATTCTTCCAAAATTTGTTGTAGGGTGGATCTGCAAGCGGTGATCTACGCTGTAGTTTTCCTTGATGTGTCGTCCTTCCCCATGTTGATAATCTGCCTGCGAATTGATTCTGCAGAGTCTTCTTAGGCCTTAAAATCTCCCGTCGCTGCGCCATTGTAACGGTCTTGTTCATAGAGGGCTGGCACGTTTGCGGACTCAATGGAGCAAATGTTAGGGGCTGGAACGTGTAAAGACTCGAAGGACCAAATGTTCAGCATGGAGCTTGCAGTGGACTGTAGGTTTCTAACTTGGACAATTACAGGATAAGTCTTAGGAGTGCAGGAATGTAAAAGGAGGCAAACCAACCGTTTTGTGTAGTCTCACACAAGAAAGGTAGTAAAGACTTAGTTCCGTTGCTTGAGGATGGAATGCCGAACGCCTTGTGTAGTGTCACACAAAGAATGTAATAAAGACTTGGACCCGTTCGGCAGAGGTTCGTGAACACAGAAATATATCTAACTGAATTGGTTTATTGACTAGAAAGTTCCTATATATACATAAAGATATGACGTAAATTATATAGGTGGAATACATTGTCCCAGTTCAAAATATATTTCTATTGAGGTGTTACATATCATAACACCTCAATCGCTTATGCTACAAAGTTGTACCAGCAAAGAGCAAATAAGTATATGCAGTACACTTAAACTTGCATTAATGTGACAAACCATAAAACAACTGAAGGTTGGACTGAATATCATTTAAGCAAGTAAAAACCCGAGAGATTTTGACGGAACCAACCACTAGTCTCAAAACTTGCCAATATACACAACCAAATTGTATCACAGAATTTTTACAGCGGCCGTAATGAAAGGCTTGCATTACAGTGGTCTTGATGAAAAATGCTTAGCTCACCTGTAGCCACTTGCAGGTATGTCGGGCAAGGTCCATCAACCGTGATCACGGCAAATAGGGAATCGCACCAAAGCCCCCGCGGCAAGAGGGACTCCACAAGAACCACGTGAACTAATTCAGATGCCCAAAACTTAAAGGACCAAGGAATTCAACCAAGCACGCGTCACGAAATGGCGACTGACAGGTGCAATTGATTAAATTGCGAGGGCCACTGAAGCTACGGAAAGAGCTGGTAGATGCAGTTCGAAATTCACTTAAATATGCCACATGCATTCACGCCAGAGCGGACACAGGAACATTTGAAAATAATTTACCCCAAGAATATTGGCCATGTGTTTATAAATTTGCAGCCTGCTTACAATTATTCCGCCAATGGCGCGGACTTACATGTCCAAAAATTTGCTTCTGAACCCAAAATCCGTCAACGATGTGGGGCACCGAAAGAATCAAATGAAGACTGACTCCCCCATCGGATTATAAAACTCAAAACTGTGGAAACTGCTTGCTCCGCTGCAAGATTTAGAAGAACGCTCAAAACGCCATGCGGCCACCACCAAAAAGATTATCTCACGTATTTCGACGAATGCAAACTGAATATGAGTAGGTACTATAGGCCTGTTCATATAATATCAAACGCTAAGAGATCATTTGCACCGTAACAGTCCTTCTAGCTTGTTTAGGTTAGTTGCAGCCTTGAGCATGTATGTTGTAAACACCCTTTGCAGCGTTTCAAAAATAGATCCCTATAACATATCTAGTAACAAACAATATTAATATCGCCACTTTTACATATACTCTTTGCTACTCTAGGAGATCTAGTTTTCCTTTTAAAACTCTATAGTGAATAGTCAGGCAGCGCTATTGCTTCCTATAAACAATTTCTTCTACGATCATGTCAAAGTGACAACTTTTGGCCCAGTTTCTAGTGTCAAAAGTGACGTTTATATCACTCTTAACGTAGATAGCGAATTATGTCTCTTTTGCATGTTGCCATCGGTGAGATGTTTTAATACTATAGTAAAGCACCCTTTGCCGTAAATTTTAATGTCAACATAACCTAGAATATCTAACACTATGTGACGGGAATTGTCACTGAACTAAGTTTTTATATTTCTGTATTTCTATAAGTGCCATTAAAGCACTAGCGACATTAAAGGCACTGCCGTTCGCGTCGTGCTCTTTAACTCGTGCTTTAAAGGCTTACTTAAGCACAAGTGTCATCATATACTATTGAAGTGCTTTGTAGTAATATATTTGATAATTAATTGGACGAACTGTCAACCTGTTTGCCAATAGTTGTAGGATAAAGTATACGCTATACGTGTAGCATCAACAGTTATTAACCTGCAAATACCTGCTACGTTTTATTTGATTAATTCCCACGTTGACAGCTACCTATAATTAAATACACAAACGGTGGCATTTAAACTGTAAACTGATTATACAAAATTAGAACTTTGACCCAATATTTACTCTGTTCCCAATCCCCGCCCTCGTGTCAACAAATACGAATCGCTATTACAACAGTTAAATTTGGCGGTGGTGTATAAGAAAGTTTCATATTAAAGTTATCATTTCGTGACCGTAATAAGGCAATAATATGCACATAAAACTTTACGTCTGTAATATTTTTAACTCCCGACGAAAATAAAAAGGGAAATGGGCAGAAATTGATGCGAACGGCAGATAAGGCCTTATTCGGTACAAGTCTTATTTACCACATTTCTTCCAATCTCATAACTGCACCAGTATTATTTTCTGGAATATTTCCTTAATTTATTCTTCAATCTGGACGACAATACAAAACTCTTTTTTTAAGTAGTAGATGTGAAAGTGTAGGGAAATGCTTCCTCTGGGTCTGATCATTTCTTAGTAAAAACCTGTTTCATATGCAAATATATAAAAAACAAAATACACCAATACCAGCATTCACAAAATAATTTTGAGACCCCTAGGTATAACCTAGCAGTGGAGATGATTCGGTCGTGCATCCATTGGTTCCAGATAAGGTAATGTGGGTTTGAATCCTATAGATTCTAATGGCCACATCGACATAAATTAAAATTGTTCAAAACCGTTAATTTTTATTGTAAAAATGTATCTACAAAGCTTTAAAAGAAATAATAGAAAAACAAAAAAACCAGAGGCTCCACCACAGACTTAATAGCAGAAAAAAATATTTTCAGTGCTATATAACGGGAGATACAAAAGACAGAAATATAATAAATTATATGGCAAAAAGGCCTTGCTAATACGAAACAATCCCGTTTGGGAAAAGTATATGATAAAATGAACAAATAAATAATTTAAACTCTAGAGAAGTAGAAAAAAGTATGTGATCACTAACAAAACCAATGGTAAATCTAGTTGGTATGAATATATGAGAATAATACTACCAAAAATTGTTAACTGAATATAAGGACAAATTCTAAGTTCCAAGTTATGTAATACAACCTGTCGAAAATAAGATAAGAGAAGTAAGCGGCAGAAGAAATCGATGTACTTTAAAATGTACATTAAAAGCCACAGATAACCAGGCTCTAGAGGGATGCCCATAAGGACTTCGGTAGACGAGCGGCGATCGCCGTTGCAGCCGAGGTGACAGTAAAAATCATGGAGCGCTCGAGCCGGAGCGGTTGAGAGTTCAACTCCCAGCACGGGCGGTGTAGATTTTCACTTAATTGAGGTTTAGGTTTAAGTGACGCCCACGCCTCTTGAAGTAATGCGTAAGCGGTTCCGGTGGCAACGGTAGTCGTTAGGGAAAGAAAAGAAAAAGGGGGATGCCCATAACCTCCCTAGCTATTTTCGAAGTTTTTAGGAATGTATTTATCTTATGTACAAAAGGAGAATTTTACGGCTATTATCATTATGTAACGAACGACTTCCAGCTTTGGACCGTGTCATTATTAAGACGTAAATTCATCGCTCCTCCCACTTTCATACGGGGCTTCATCAGGAATCCACTGTAATGTCGCGTGCATTGGTGAAACAGGACGTTCAGTAAAGAGCCATACATCTTAACACCGCATTTTCTCAGGTCAAGTCTCGTATCATGATCAGCCATAGCCGAACACCAACACGATCGTTGCCATAATATCCTCTATATTAAAACTGGTATTATCTGCAAATACTCATTCTGCTTCAGCAGAAAGATTGGCAAAATGTCACTTTATTTCACCAGCATATAATAGTAGATTGTTCTACAACTTAAGAAAAATGAGCGTGTATAGACGTTTAATTTACAAGCGAGCGTAGCGACGGGAGTTTATCAATTTTGCGCAATCATAGAATACCTTTCTAACGTGTTGAACATGCTCCTTGTTCTAATACCAATTCTAGCCAAAAAATAACTTTAACGTTTAGTATTTCTGACGTGCACGTTATTAATAATAATTTATAGGAATTTACAAGTCATGAAATGTTTGTTACTATAACAATATAAAAATAAACATAGGCTTTTCATTAGTCACGAAATGTAGTTACCTTTCACAACTAAAATGGCACTTGAAAAGTTGGCCATTTCTTAATGGTATTGTATGTATGTATGTATTATCTGTAACCTCATTTACCTCGCGGTGTCGAAGCTGGTGCTTTATGCGCTGGCATCTGGCGGTACAATGAAAACACTTGCTCCGGATTCGGGATACAGAGTTGGATCGCGCCTTTGGTGCTTGCGCAGCAACCATTGTATGAAGTGTGTGTATTGGTGATGTGTTGATCTTGTTACTCTATCTCTTAGGTCTGTGGTTCTGAGTAGAGCACAGTTAATTTGGTGCCCAACTGTGAATGGTCTCACCGAGCCCGATTCCAATCACCAAGGCGGAAAAATTCCGACCCCCGTGGGATTCAAACCGAGGACTTGCTTAATGCAAGTCTGGCGCTTACCCAACAGCGCCACGCGGCTTCTATTAATGGTATTGGAGAAATTAATTTTTATATCATGGTAGTAGTACTCGACCTATTGTTCAATGTACTTTTTGCACTCGTATCTTCATTTAGTCAACAAAATTAAAGTAAACCACAATGAATATGGTGAAGGCAAACTTATAGTACTTTCATTAAATTATGTAATCTCCTTCCAGTAAAAGGAAATTTAATGCACGAAAAGTATTAGCAAGAAATAACAAGACCACGTTTCCCAGTTTTATAGAAATTGTTGTAAATTATTTCCGCAACTCTCACCCCTGTCGTTGGAGTTTCGTCGATTGTTTGATTGCAGTTGTAATTTATAATTTTCTCGCGCCTTCAGCGGCTATAAATAAAGCGGGCCAAACGCGTTTTCCACCGCTTTCACGTCTGTGGATTTCAAGGAGAAGCGTTACTACGCGCCCATCAACGTAACAGTATATTACACATGGTAAAACTGTATGATGGCACGATGGCAGTTATAGACAGTATAGTAAATAATTGGATTTCGTTTTTCAGGGCAGCAATTCAAAAGAAAACTTTTCTATATACGCCAATAGTTCGGAAAGATTGATTCCTTTCACGAGGCAAACTACAATAAATCTTAAAGTTGTAGAGGAACATACAGCAAAACATGTGACTACTTAAGCAAGTGAGGTTAATAAGTCATAACAAGTTTGATTATGAGCATTTTAACTAAAGGAGTTTAATTGGCAGAACGAGGCAGTTAACCGAGTTCTGCGGCAATCAAACAAGTCTCGTTAAATGCCATAAGTAAACGTGAATTGTTCAATATTTTATTCTCATCAATATATTCTGGTTCAATGTATTTTTTTTTATATAAAGAGGGTGCGGTAATATCCATTACCGCACTGAGTACGGTAATATCCATTACCGCACTGAGTACGGTAATGTAGCTCTTAGCGATACTAAAATTAGTGTGGTTAATAGTCGGTAACAACACCGACAGATAAAAATATTTACATTTCCTTGTATAATGACTAGAAATAGCCCAATAATAAGAACGTCTGGCAGTACAATGTTTTGAAGGCAACTAAACAGTTCAAAATTCATCAGAGAGTGAAAAGCGGCAATTTTGAACAGTGAGTATACAGGAAAACTTCAAAGGAATGTAATACACAACAAAGGGGAGTGTCTAAATTGTAATGTTTAATAACAATAGTCGACCAGACTGTATATTAACTAAAATATGTAAAAGTAATAAAACCGTTTCAAAAACCTAAATTTACATGTGCATCCACATTAAAATGTAAAACAAGCGAAAAGTGCTAATCGCTGCAAGAGGAGGGAAGATAGAAATGAGATAATACAAGACAGCAGAAAAAAAAAGAACGACAACGGAAGTGATTTGGCAAGTAAAAAAAATGCAAACTAATGGACTAACTAATTAATCTGGCAAATGGGTTGAAGCCAAACCAAGAATTCAACCAAAAACACCCTCTAACAATATAACTGCAAAAATTCTAAAAAGAGAAGCAGATGAACACAAGCGAAGGCAAATGCATAAAATAGAAATTAATGGCGAAGATTCTGTGTTGCTAAGGCTCCAACCCCCAACACTAACAAGTGAAAGAGAGAAGCAAGAAAGTGCAAAACGCAGAGCTGGCTAAATTTAGTGGAGGTGAAGACAAGTGATGATAATAGGACAATTTAACCAAATTATGTGAAAATCAAGCAAATTGAGCGCTTGTTCGAAACGCCAATCCAATAGTCTAGTTTGATAGATCAGACTTTTGATATGACGGTGTGAGTTAACTTTACATCGAGTTTAGTGCTTCATTTAGTATTAGATAAAATTTGAGTAAACAACGCCATGCTGAGAAAATTCTTCAATAAATAGCTAAAATTCTATAATATCACACATTTTGTCATTTGTCATCGTCAAAAGGAGAACTATTTCCTTAAAAGGTCGTCGACCCACATTAGTATTATTTGTTCATTGAATTGCTGCATCTATCTGGTTACTTTAGTACATGATAGTAATTCGGAAGTAAAATATTTATTGGCCGCCCGCAATCTCAGGTAGAATTGGGTGATATCTGCTATTATGGAATTTGTTCTTAGACATTTTCCTTGTTCTCTTTCTCTTCTCCTTTCTTGTTTTGTTCGCCGCACTTTTGATTATTGTGTATTTCTGTTCAGATATTTCTACGAGGCCATGGTACCCCCTGGGGGTGTGTGAAGTACCTTCACGATGCTGTTTGTTAGGCTGTTGGACTGTAGATTTGACGCTAAATTACCCGAAGCATCGAGTGCGGACGCCTGTCGCCGGTCATCTATCCAGCAGGTGTCGCAGCTATTAAAGCCAGCCCTGCAATTGTTCGCGTACTTGGCATCGCTTGTTACGCTTCTCATTACTAGTCAAATACATGGTTTGTTGATTATGAAAAAGGTATATTGGATAGAAATGTAGCGTAAACTAGAAATATGAGCAAAACAGTTGATTTATGATAAACTGCATACGTAAACAGATACGGAAAATGTGCGTAGTACAACAATTATACGTACATACACACCGTCATGCAAGTCATTGAGGCAAGTCGCGGAAATTGAAAATATGAAGCTGATGCCTCGATTCTTTTTGAGTTTTTAAGCGATTTTTAAAAACGAACTGGATAAGGAACTGGATATTTGGAGATCGTCGCAAGACGCTCTGCCGAATTTATTTTCAGGCAATTTTCTTGTTAATTTTTCTCTTCTCTTTCTTTTCCCTGTTCGTTCTATTTTCAATTGTGCGATTTTGTTGCGGATCACCCGAAATCTTGAATCCATCCCGACAGGCTTTTGTGAATTTTTCAGCACATGTCTTAGTTATGTAGAGAGAGCTATAAATATGAGCAAAATAGTTGATTTATGATGAATTGCACAAGTAAACAAACGTGAAAAGTTTTCATAAGTAGTACAACAATTTGGTACACCACTCTGCGAGCCACTGTGGAAAGTCGTGGAAATACGAAGCTGCTGCCTTGATCCTCGTTAAGCACTCTTTGTTCGGCAAAAAAAAAAGAATAAGTGAAATGTAAAAGAGAAGAAGATAAGATTCAAATAAGCAATTCCTAAAGCAACTTACTTAATAATAGGTTGATATGCTAAATGGTTTAATTACTAGTACGGTGTTCTTCTCTGTTGTCTTCAAGTAATTTTTCCAACTATTTTGAAAAATGAACTGGAGAGGAAAATTTATTTAATTCCACGAAAAATTTTTGGAGTTCTTCCCAAGACGCTCACTCGCTGTCGAAATTCGCTGATTGTTTGAGTTCAGCTGTAATTTATAATTCCTCCCCGCCCTCGGCGGCAATAAATAAGGCGCCCCGAACGCATTTTGTACCAATTATATAACGTTGCCAGATCAAAAGTTTGAGGAGGGCATGGCTACGTGCCCGTTTAACATTAGCACCTGTTGTAGAGTAGGTAGTACAACTTAACTGGATTACATTAAACTTCATTTAACTGTTCCCCTTTTAGATTAGGGTGAAATTGCTCGCGGTTGCTTGAAGCTGGGAGTATTTCATCTCGGGAATAGCTTCTCAAGTTATTTCCAGACATTGTTTTGCTAATTTCCAGTAGAGACATAAATACAACTCGCATCTCATTTGTTAAGCACCGCGCGTACCGGCGGACGTCCGGACGCTCCGGCACCTTGGGTAACTGCTAATTACGTTTGTATCAGCGTCGTCGGGACCCGACTAATTGTTATTACATTACTGATTAACTAGAGCAAAGAAACGACGCGGAACGGCCTCCGTATTATATTACAGTCGTCTCATTAACGACGGTGGTACGAAATTGTAAAATTTCCTCGAGGAAATAAGAATAATTGCCGTCGCTTTAATGTCGCGCAATTCGTTATCGGCCGAGATTGTACTCATAATTAGCGCTGCTTGGACGCATGGGGCCCGTTTTCAGGAATGGAAGTTGTAAATCGCCCCTTCCGACACGCACGGCATTGCCAAACAATTACAACTATCAAAAGCGTAATTCATGCTGACCGCACGTCCCGGATTTATAGTGATCGCCGACGATTCCGGGCGACCAGGAGGAGCGTACGAGGGAAGATCAACATTTACGGTCCCCGATAACAATTTTCTACATATATAATTTTCCTGAAACATAAAACACTCGACCCAACGGTATATTCGATGTCAATTTGAGTAACTTGGGGCAGTCGTCAAACCCCAAAATATTATTTATTCGGTACTAAATGAAGACTTTTCCGAAATTAATGTGCTGCCACCTTTCACTGAATATAGCACTCTCTGAGTTTTCTTCTTTTTCTTCCAGTTCCTTAGCCTATCATCGTAAACTGCTGGATGTAGAGGCCTTCTTTAACTTTTCCAAACCAACCTCTACCTCTTTACGTTGCGTCAGCGCTTTTGTGGAATTTCTCTACTTCTTTTGGTTTGCCTCCAGAAAGAACTATTTCTTCCATCTTCTTTCATCTTAACTTTCAACATGACCAACTCAGCTCCACTTCAGGTGTCCGATGCGTACCACTGTATCTATGGCCCTTGTTCATTACCTTCTATGTTCGTTTCGAATCATGATCTTTAAAATTATATTCTCTGCATAAATTGCTGTACTGACTTTTCTTCATTTTTTCAGCATCTATCTTCCATTTTTAAACTGTTGAACCAACATTTTTGTGGTCATCCTCTATTTCGTTTAATATACCTGAATCTCTAGAAAAATACTTCTGGGGGAACATCCATCTTCCTCCATCTTGTCTATCAATATGAGTAATCCAGTTCCACTTCAGATATTCGTAGCATTCCGGTATAATGTTTATGACCTTTGATTCTCAGCATCGCTTTCTCCACATCTCTTGCATAGCTTTTAAACGTTTATTTTCTAACTATATATTGCCACTCGCAAACTGCAGGTGTAGAATACCTTTTGATTCAAATTGATAGATTGCTTTTTAATAAATTCTGAATTCTGTCTAGAATTTTCTAGCTACATCTACCATTCTTGCTGTTTCTTTGACCAGTCTAACCTTCTGACTAAAAAATATATTTGTTGAACTA
Source organism: Agriotes lineatus (assembly GCA_940337035.1). Classification (NCBI taxonomy): domain Eukaryota; kingdom Metazoa; phylum Arthropoda; class Insecta; order Coleoptera; family Elateridae; genus Agriotes; species Agriotes lineatus. The sequence continues at coordinate 159,850,456 of OW679197.1, forward strand.
GGTTATTGTTCAAGTAGGTATGCTTTAATCTCCCCTCAAACTGATAATGCACATTCTGGTCTAGATAATTTTGACAAGTTTACAAATACTTAATTGAGACGTATGGGTAGTCAGAAAACCCAAATATGTAGACAAAGTACCTATACATTAAATAAAAAATATTTATTGCTTTGTCACGTATATGTCACGTTCTCTAAAATTTGAATTATTTCTATCATGATGTACAATATTCAACAAGAAAATAAAATGCATTCGCATGGGACATGATAACCCACGACACTTGGTATATTTCGAATAGACCGTGTTGCTCACGTCGCGTCGCTGCGTTCTTTTACGGCTGACTCTGGAACTAAGAACACCGCCAAATCGCTGTTTTGTTTACATTTATTGTCAAAATAATATTTCGACTAAAGACCCTGTTCGGGTGCTCCTCGGGATGAATCGACTAGTACTGGTTATTGAAGGTTTTTGGAGCTGTTTTTACGGCCGCTGGAGTGCCGCGATAGGCGTAATTGCAACCTTGCAAAAGTCCGAGCGTAGGAAAGGCCATTCACTGGGAATCTGTATGTTGCAGCCTCGGGGCTGGGGCGAACCTTGCATTCCTCTTCAGCCAAGAACGGTAATTATAAGATGGGCGAGATAAAGGCTTGGAGAATTGAATAGAGGCTCGAAAATGTGGAGTAGTACTGCCCCGACATTCACCTCAGAGAAGGTCATCTCTTCATTCAGGAAAATTACCTAAAAACCTAAATCAGAGCAGAAGGCCGCTAGAATCGAACCCACAACCTCCCGAATGCTAAGTAGGCGTGCTAACCACTAACCTAAAAAGCTCGATTTTCAAGTATTTTCAAGAAGGTGTTATTAGCTGCTTACGCAGCACGATATGGAGAGCGTTTTCAAGAGGCGTGTTTAAGTGCTTATCCAGCAAGTCACAATACTAGGTTAGCTATGGGAGTTTGGTGTCGGGTGTCCTTAAACGGCTTTACTAGGTAGATCTAGGGACTTAAGTGAACTGCGGTTCTGGATAGTTTCTTTGAGCAGGTCTAGATCTCAGACTAAGGACTTCGGCTAAGTCCAGAGAGAAAAGATGTTGGCAGTTCCTCCAGCTAGAGCTGGGTAGATTGGGGTCTCTAGATGTAAGTACCTTTAGCTGCTTGAATGCCTTCGTTATATACTCTTTTTGCCCTCCTTATTTAAACTATTTTCTTCGGGACTTTGAGGATTGCTCGAAATTCTGTTCTATGCGTCGTCGCGCATCGCTGAGTAAGTTTGATTTATCTTTAATCCACGTGCATAAGAGATCTAAGTATTTCATTGTGGCATGTTTAGCTACAAAATAGTCTAATTCAGGATATGCGGTTCTACGTTATCGTCATCTTTCTGTTTCCCATTATTTATCTGCAAGATTCGAGCAACCATTTATATGAACGAGTTTAAGCTAACGGTACTAGCTGTATCTAGGCAAATAATAAAAATTGCAACGTGTTCGATGCAACTCAAATACTGACTTTCCCCTGTATATGCGCCGTCTCGATATAATCCGGAATTAATACCGGCAGCGCTGCATTATCGAGCTCAATAACTTTAGCTGACTTTCGTTTTCTAAACTCGGCGTGTCCATATAAATAAAAGGTTTATTTTATACGGGGAAAGAATTATCTAGATTAGCGCGATCGTCCGGAAAACTCGGTAGCCGGATAATTACCTCGCCGTGTTTGGTGCGGCCACGTAGCGGGCAGATAAAGGAGATAACGCAACGGAACATCTGAAACGAAGTTAGTTCGTGAAAAATATGAAAGTCGGGGTAGTTTATGGATCGCGAAATTAACGGTTCTAAAAAGCTTCAAACGGAAAATAGGATTCGGCCGAAGACGGAGCGTTTGATTTGAGTTAAAGGACGACGCAAATCCTTCACGTGCCGCGTTTGTCATATTTCTGCTTGTCAAATGTGCGTGTGTCCTGCGACAGACGAAGCAGAGATTCCATTTGTTCCGCTTGTCGCTACGATGATGAAGTGCAAGCCTTGCTCGTCTGCCATGTTTAATATTGCATCGTAGATGCTCGATGCTTGATGTAATCTATTACTCTAGTGACATGAAAGCAAAGTTTCAGCCCGAGGTAATTCAGTTTCACCTCTGCAGTAGTCATCACAATGAAAGCCAAGCAACAAATTTAAAAAGTTTCCCTCTTCCTTCGCGGTAAATATAAATAACCCATAAGGTAAGGCGGCTCTAAGTAATTATTAAACTTTAAACATTTTCCCATTTCTCTCTAGATATTTCGACCATATTTCAACACTAACTCTAACTAATGGATTAACCGCTACTGCTGAAAAAAATAGCCGAGGTGCTGCATAATTTAATTTTAAGTTTGCCTTAATTCTAACGCCGCGCTCTTCTAAATATGATAAATTGATTTCTTTGTTGCCTTATTCACACTTTAGAAATTTGAATTCAGTAGCAATAATTAGTTATACATTGGCGTTTTTTAGTTACAAACCTTAAAAACTATATTTGTTAAAGCACCACCAAAACCGAAGGGTTGGTTTTTTTTTTAAACTTAAATTGGTATGTAGCATTTTATGACATTTAGCTGCTACCCTAAATACAAAGTCATCTTATTAATTTGTAGAATAAAAATCACAGAATAATGACTATGCATGAATAACTTGCAACCATTGTCATTCTTTAACGAACAATGTCCTTGATTGTATCGTAATATTTTTTAAATAGAAGATCTCAGAGTTTTACCCACTTTTATAAGGGACTTCATCAGGAGTGTTTCTTTAAGCAAGTTGAATGATGACCCAATATCCACATCACAACTTAATCAAAAACTGGCAACGATAACTGATGAAGGTATATGGCGCCAGGCTCTACGCCGTATCCTGACAAACCTCCCAGAACAATCACGGGTAGTCGAGATACGATGAAAGATAAACTAAAAAGGTTACTTGAAATAATTACTCAAGAAGACAACAATAGCTACTGTCGAACATAAACAAAGCATTTATTTAAATGGCAGGCTTCAAAACACGGAAAATATATTAAAAGATTTAGTTCCAGATTAATATTATATCAACAAATCAAAATATGTGAGAATTATTACCGGTACAAAAGGATTTATTTAACTAAAAGCGCCCGGTATCGATTAGGCGAAGCTTAGAGCCCCAGTCGATAAGAGTATTTCTTCTAAAACTATTAACTAGATTATGATGGGTGGCGGATTCCGGTTACCCGACGAGGTTTTACCGAAAAAAATCAATCGCAAGTAACACGCAATACAGCACACATTTTGAATATACGGGCAAGTGAAATTTGTAAACAACAGGCGATTGTTTAGTAGTTACTTATTACGTTGAATTAAAATATAACAGTAAGCAGCCTTTAACAAATTTGCCGATTTAATTGGAAGTTCGGTACCTGAAGCGTCATGCGGCTAAAACGTAAGTTGATTTTAAAATATTGTCAAATCCTGGATCAACCAGATAGGTTGCAGCAATTGTCACAACCGTTTCATCAAATCTGCATCTGATTTCTATCAATTATTTAGCATACAAGATGTTTGACAGTAGATGCAAATGACTTAGCTACAAAAAGTAAAATAAGATTTTTTTAGTGAAATAAATAATATAATATCAATTGCTAACAAAGGAATGCTTCAATTGAGTTTTGCGTTTGTTGCTTGAGAACTCTCTAATTCGGTTTCTGCAAATGTGTTTGACAATTATCTAAGAAGTTATTTGGTTAGAAATTTTACAAAATTTTGGATACCGTAAAATTGTTAGTGATAGCTAGGTACGTTATATAAACGTCGTCAGCTTTTATTCTAATTTCTATTTACATAGAAAAATTATTTTCTTAATTTATGCCCTGTGGACTCTCACAATATTTCAACTTTCGCCTTTAAAACCCAGATAAAATCGTTAAAATAACCACTACGCACCGTTGACCAAAAGGTAAACATTTATCTGAGGGATTATTTACCATGACAAAATTACAAATCTGATCCAAAAACAGGTATATTTGCCGAGATTCATATTCACAGCGGTAATTCCGCTTTATTTGCGAGGGTTTAAAATTCATCGTTGGTAATGAAAATGTTAAACAAGGTATTTTGTTCAAAGGGAGCTATTATTTGCAGAACGCTGTTTATTAAGTATCATTATTGGTGCAGTTTTTTAATTCTGCCTTTATCATTGAGTAATTTGGACGGTATTTGAAGCAATATAACTGTATATGAGTTCTTCTATCAGCTTAAACAAACATATTTACTTTGATACTGCAGTTGCTCACTGTAATTATTGAAACAGTTAAAAACAAATTATTTCTTGTCACTATCGGTGTCGGTACTACAAGTAATACATTTCTTTAATGAAGAAAATGATCACGTCTTAAAATAATATCTGTGAAAATATGTACAACATTCAAATGTGCAATAGGCACCTGCTCTCATTCCGAAAAGTTCAGATTTTACTCAAATTCAATTTAGCTTTATTGCTTAATTTTACATTTTTCCGCACTAAAAGTACATAATCTATAGAATGGCGGTTCACAATTTATTCAGAAGGGGTTACAGACTAATTAAGATCTTTATAAAATAGTATAAAAATGTATTTCACCATACCAATAACGCAGAGAGCCGAACTTTCGATGTAAGTAAGCTCAATCGAAGACGAAGTGTTCATAATTATATAAAAAGTAAGTCTGAAACAGTCAAATGAAACGCTTAGTAGTGAATCGCATTAATAACTAAAGAGAAAAAATATCGCAATGGATAATATTCGAATATACGCTTGCAAAGGGAATCCGATCGCTAGTCAGACGCCTTGCCCAACCAATCGACTAGTAATGTTACGTAATATACAGGATTATTGTTGAATTATAAAGGATAGGGTGACAAAGCAAAGAAGTACGCCTTATCGCTGACGTAGTAAGACCTATCGTTGATGATGAAAATGTGGCACATGCAAGCACGACATACTTTTATTTATTTACTTCGTACTCGGCCACCTCCGCTAGGCCAACTGTACATTTTGGGGCACTTCCAACCCCACTAACGATTGTCATGATGTTATTATGACATCCGGGACCAACTATTTCCGTGGCAGCCGTACCACGAGGCGCCGGGACAAGCAGGCGTGGAACTCCCATCTAAGTTCTGACCAGAAAGAGCGTTGCTTAACTCTACTGATCGAACGTGGACGCTTGTTCAAGTTACACCACCCGCGACCCCATAAATTTATATAACGGGTGTCTAAAAAATGGGTCAATAGTGCTTTGACGAAAATATTGACATTTCGTAGGACATAGCTTGATGGAATTGGAGCTGTCAGTAGTTTGATAACAGTAATTAATGAGAAAATAGAAAACCAAGTAATTTTTATACATTTCATGTAGTACCACTGGTAGGCTTAGCGAGCCGTAGAATAACATCTTAATAATCGTTGCTCACGTAGAAGACCCGCATCTATCGTGAAATGCTTCTAATTGTTCTTCTAATGTAGCATGCTTATTTAGATGAAGTGTGGTAAGCTCGACAATAATTCTCAACCAACAGATCATGTACTGCTCTGATGAAAACCAACGTGTGTTTCATTTCTGCTTTCAGAGTTCTCAAAACGAAGCCATGGTATAATAATCTTAAAATTTTTCATAGGCATCGTACCCAGATTTACTCTAAAAAATGCAATTACAACTTTTAGCTCCACGATTGTTATATGTTTAAAGATATGCTTTTTCTGAAATCTTCGTATTCCTGTATTTTACAACGTCGTTTAGAAATGCGTTCGTTATTAATAGTTTACACAAGCTAATGATGCTTTGGCCTCTTCTGCGTCACCTTGGACGCCGGGTAAGTGTTTTTTTTTAATTAACACGATGGAGTTTCTTACAACAAATTAATATCGTCACTTATTACCTGATAAAACGAGATTACCACAATATAGGGTGTTAGAAGCCCATCCCCCCCGGAATCGTGACTTGATGGTGGTAATAAAGGGTTACAGGCTCGCTTAGTCGAGAAGGGCTAGGTTATTGCGAGATTCGATCGCTACACCTAGCAAGGGCTCGACAACTTATGAAGGGGAATGTGATGCCCTGACCGCCAACACTTTTCTGTCGGATATAATGGACGGTCTCTTAAAAGCGGAAAAAGGAACTCATCTTCATGTGTGTTGTCACCTGTTGCAGCGACGCCCTTCCTAGCGCTGTCTCGGATAGAACTTTTCTTAAGATGGGACCTTTGATACTCAAATTCAGAAAAGAACGCATGCAACAACCGTCAGATCAATAGAAAACATGTAGTAATTATAATTCAATCTAAGCACGCCAAACATAATTACGTTTGTACAAGGATCACAACTCGATTAATTACTGAATCCTAATCCCTATATGACGTCATGCTGTCTTACAACCGGCTAAATATTCTCATCCGTAATCCTACTTGACTATTTACTGGATTATTAATTCCTAAAACGACAATGACTGTCTTTCCCGTTATGTGAACGTCACTTTAGTTTGCTTCCGAGGTAGTATTTCACTTAGCGAAACTGATTGGCGTCTGCATTAAAGCAAATTTTATACAGTACCTTGCAATGACTCTAGCTGTGGCTTGTGTTGCTGATGTCGCTCTGGAACGCGCTAGAACCATTGTCGCTTTAGAAAATGCTGAAGCCCGATAGAAAAGGAATGAACAAGTGATTTGACTCGAGCGAGGGCTTGGGCAACGTGGCTGATCCCTTCAGCAAGAAATCCAGGCGTGCGGCTAACGAGACAGTAGACGATACCATACTCCGGCACGCATTCCCTATGTGACCCAGGTTGATTGGCTCCGTGATTAATCCCGCAGGAGCGGAATGAGGAGATATTTTCCAGAAATTTGAACCGATTGTGGTCACACACACGTGAAAGCCGCTCGGCACCAACTGCAGAACTTGCTACGGAAAAGTCTTGTTTAAGACACCTGAAGCCTGCCGAATATTCCTAGAGACTAACTTTCAAAATTCGGACGCCCTGGTGGTCACAGGGACCCAAGGTCGTAGCGGGAAACAATCAGATGTTCGCAACTATTGGTTCAAAATGGAGTAGGCGATTAATTCGGCAATGTGTTTGGCTGAAACCGTACAGGAATAAGAGATAGCGTGCAGGATATTTGGCCATGCTTGAGAGAAGGGGTTTTTTGCTAAACACGTGTATTTTATTATACATATATGAGTCATAAAATGACGTTTACTGCCTTTTTAATGTCCTAACGAGCGTTTTGATTAACGTCCAATTCCCGACAAGGAGACCGTCACATGAACTCCGCGCAGCTACAACCAAGGCACTGTACTTATTTGAAGGTGACTTGGCTACGCACATGCGCGTCGGTCTGGTTGATTAATTTATGACACAGGGAGCAGCTTTGGTTATAACAGCCCGCTAAAACACGTGGCTAATGTTTTGGGAACATGATACCTGCAGCTGCCGCAATTTTTGCTAGCGTGTGGTAGCCCGGAAAATTAATATAACACACTGCCCATCTTTCATTATCATCTTTGAGTTTTTAGATCTTTCGCTATGGTGATCTTGTAACTTATTCTCAGACGCTGAACCTAATACTGGAATATCACTACCTTCGCTTTCCCGACCACTTAAGAAAAGAAATCTACTCGGCTTTGTACGACTTGCTGTTTTAAAAATTGAAGAAATAGAGATACTTCAAAAAGAAAAACTAATCATACTCACCCTTTATAATTTTATTTCTGCAATGATACACTAGATTACCTATAACAATTTAAGGACCGCCTTGAACTGCATACATTCTACGAGTGGTTATTTACAGCATATTTCCGATATTTTATAAACAGATATGCAGAAACCCCGCTGAAAGAAAATTTTTCGAAATTTCGAGGGTTTTGGTACCTCATACCCCAAGACGCCATTGCATGGGAAAATTATTTTGATAGCATACTATATCAGAACTTTAATATTATTAAGGGAATTGGACACAAATTCATTTAAATGGTTTATTAATTATCACAATTATCTCTATTGGACAATTTTTAGAAGAATATCTATTTTAATTCTTTTGGAAATTGACATACGTAATTATTATTACAGTCCAGTCTTAGTAAGCTGTTGGTCACTATTATTGATATTTTGTATTTTGACATAAAACGTAATTATAAATTACTATACGTAGATACGATTATCGTTTCCACAAGTTTTCCAATACTTCTTTTCGGTCCTTAGCTATGTTTTGTATTCATTGCACATTTTGTATTTAATCAGTATAATTTTATGGAATGATCATTAATTATTTGCATATAAACCTGTTTCTTATTATTTTATACTGTTTCGTATTTCGTATTTTATAAACTGCTCCATCATACTAAATTCAAGTCAGCTAATCAAACCATCAAAATTTGCCTTCTTTCCCCATTTCCAATTGAGTTGTTTGTCCTTTCCCTTTTGACTATTCTGTATTAACTTCGTATTTTATTTCTTTTTCCAGTTTTCCATTATGGCTAATATTAGCACATAGGCACTTAGAAAGTGTTTTTACTGTGGGAAACCGACTTACAACCCCCAACAAACCAGCAATATAGCGCAGGATGGGAGGTGGGAGAAATTATAGGTTAGAAGAAAATGCTGGCTCGCGATAGTCAAAGCAAACTGTACCTTGAGACTAAAGGGAGTAATATGAGTAATTTGTGTTGAGCACCACCTTATGCATTTGTAGTGGATGGAATGTGGTTCTCACCAGATAGATGTTGCCTCGGCTACAGGAAATGTGCTTAGCTCCGGGATATAATCGTTATAGCAGTTGTAGAATTTGCGTAACAACATTCTGCTTGACAAACAAAATCACAGGGCATGACAATTGAGACACACTTGAGTTACATTTCGGCGGGTCCCCGTTGAAGGCTGGCAACCGTTATAAATTATTTTGAAAAGTACCTGGTACATGACCGAGCTTTGTGGTTTAGTGGTTAGAACGTCTACTTAGCATTTGGGAGGTCATAGGTTCGATTCCCGCGACCATCTGATCTGATTCAGGTTTTTAGGTGGTTTTCCTGAGTCAACAGAGTACTTTCTCTGAGGCAAATGCTGGGGCAGTATTTCTTCACCTTTCCTGGCCTTTCTTCCATTCACCACCCCTCCTTTTTCTCACCCATCCTATAACTCCCGTTCTTGGCTGAAGAGGGACGCAAGCTCCCTATAGCACCTCCCACAGTTGGGGGAATTGAAACTACCATGAACCTTCACCTGGTACATGACGTCACGTACGCGTTACACAAAGATAGGGAAAACTTGCCCGTATTTTTACCTGGGTACTATTCCATGAGGTAAGCCAGCAACGCGAAAGGACTCAAAACTTGTGCCCACCTAAAGCGGCCACTTCCTAAATATCACACAGTATGCATTACTTAAGTAAGATAACATATTCAACTTAGCTCAAAATATAGCCGTTTAGATGGCTTTAACGCGAAAACCAGGATAAGTAAATCCCCGTTTGAATGAATATTAAGCTGGCAGCGAGAGCCTAAGACTCTGAAAACGTGTGTCATAGGCCTGTTGAGTAAAAAATATTCAGCTTCAGTTCAAGGTGTCGGTAATCCAGCTGCGATAGAAATAAAGTCGGCGTAGTGCTTCGCTATGCAGGATGGTGCCGAAACATTTAAAGGTGGAATGATAGTTCCCCAAATATCCAACCGGGGGCTGAAATAAAATTTTACTGCACAACGAGACGGGAAACGAGATTGTAGGCTGTGTGTTGAAAATTATTAAATTCGAAAACGGCGACATTGCTTTGTAGAGCCGTTAATGCGCTGAAACAACTCTCTTTCGGACAATCACTTGGAGGTAGCTTTTCCTGCTGACTGAAAATACCCAGACTAACTTGAGGCAAGACAAAGAAGCGTAGTCCCCACGACACATTCCCTGCCTATATAACATTCGTGTTCCGATTTCAAACGGGAAATTTAGATTTGTTCTACATTAGCACTGCACATACTACTATCTACTTTGATATCTTAATGTGATTATTAAAACACCGGAAACAGTGCTTGAACAAAGTCTATTGAATCACTGTGTTTGCATTCGTTTTTCAAAAGAAAAACGTTAAAACAGCCTTTTCTGTTTTATACAACTGGCTTCTTGCTGCACTTGTACTCTAGAAAACTTTCGACTCGTTTCCTCTACTTGGACGGCTGCGACATAATCATGCCTTATGTCACTTGAAATTTAATATACTACTATCTATCAAAATTAAATTAATAGTTTACTGTACAAAATAGCAACAACGTGATTAATCTATAAACTGACATTGGCCAAAGAACATACTAAATAATTAATCCTCACAACAGAACAATTGCAGTATATATTGGAGACAGGAGAGTGGGTTAAGGGGCAAGTAATGTTGTTTGGCCATCTGGGAATAAAAATCTCCAGTTATCGACATATACATAGAAATATTTAAGAACGAGCTTACAGAAAACAATCTATGTACGGCTTAGAGAATACTGAAATGTATAAATGTGCAATATAACTTACACCAGAGAACCACGATTTTAAGAAACGAGAACAAACCTAAAGTCAACATCGAAACTGAATACAAGACAACAACTGACTCAAAAATGCAAACCACAGATGAAAGGAAAATGGACGCACAGAATGTCAGTGAAGTGCTGGGTGCTGGCTCAATTACAGAAAATCTTTATTAAGTCAGAAGCTTAGTTGTTGCCCTTGGTATTAACTGCCAATAGAATCTCAGCTCTTGGTCGATTTTAAATCGAACATTTGTTCTCTGGAGCTCCCTCTGCATGAGTGGTTATCTAAGTAATTATAATTATGTTCACAGACCCAGTTGTACGTGCACGTAGCTAAACATATTCTCAATGGTATCATGGACATAGTTTTTACATGCGAGTTTACACAAATTGGCTAAATTCCCGCTACCTGCACATTTTTAAATTAAAATGGTTATAGAGCGGTTCGCAAAACTAAAAGGTGTGAAAGCAAATAAACGGATGTAATTTGCAGATAAACCTTTCTAGGACCAGAGGTGACGGCGTTAAGAACGCTAAGTCCTATAAAAAATGCATCTTTACCCCCTCGCAACAACTTTTAATAGAATAAAGTCGCTTTAAGGTAGTCAGCAGTTTATAAAAAGTACTTAGAAACAAACAAAGTTATCTGTTTAACTTTCAACAGAGTCCAGCGATTGTAATTTGTAGTTTTAGTTTTACCAATTTTATATATTCATAATTAAAAGTTATTACTGGTTTACCGCATTAGTAAGACCAAGTGTGATTAAATAATTTTTAATATAATAAAAGGAGTTAAATGAATGGAATGAACTTATAAAACTGAAGTTTAAATTCGGTTTATTATATTTCCTGGTCTTCGTTGTTTCAGAAATGTCGGAAATTTCTTTATCTGCAGATGATGGTGTGCTTGAAGGGTGCTGCATTTTAAAATTCCGGTAATAAAGAGAACATTGAGCTTCAGTGGTACACGGGCGAGGTTTTACTCTGAAAATGTAGAAGTTTCTGCTTAAAAATCAATTGGGTAGACGTAGAAATTCTTTATTAATAATTTATCGGGCGCCACCGAATTTTAAATTAGAGTCTAAAAAGGTGGATGGGGATGCCAACACAGAAGCAGGCGGTCAAAGGATCGAGATGAAATTGAAGTGTGAATGGGTTGCCTCCACCTGATGGCGTTTAGTTCGTTCATACATTCAACTTCATACGGTTGTACAGAGATATAGATATACAAAACTGTAAAATTGCAAAGTTATATTGAGCATACAATAGGACAAATGAGATATTCAGCAGACATTCACAGCTGGCACGTTATCAATTTATAATACAAGATGGAAAACATACCCAAACGGTGCCGTCATGAGTTATATGCTGTAATTTATAGATACTATTGGGGTGGTCATAATCCAGCCGACCCGACGTATAATGTTTATAGCCTTCCCTTATAGGAAGAAGCTTAAAACTGCATCAGCTACAATTTTAAATACAAGGAGGTATCAATGTTATACCTATGAGGGTAGACATAAATAACGTGCAGGAAATAAATGACATGCGCTGTAAGAGAAATAAATCGGTTGTTAGAGTGCGACTGCAGTTAATTAGTGAACAGGGTACCCTGCAAAGAGTATAAGGATCTAAAAGCTGTGAATTTCGGGTGAAACACCGACGAGTATCTAAGGCAAATAGGAGTATCGCTTCAGCAAGTAACACACGTTTGTGTCCGCTCACTGCGTCGTCATCCCTACTCACAGGGCGAATTCATAGCCATGCGTGCAGAATTGTACGCTGGCGAATATAACGAAACCGTAGTTAAAATCTATTGAATCAAATAAATAAGTATCTATAGTTACAAAACAATTCCTACATTTACGACTGTAACAACAATTTGTTCCTCTTAGATATAAAGATAGAGCCTTTTCTCCACTTATACGTGGGATCTCGACCGTTACGAATTCTGTGAGATTCTACTACGCTCGAAGAGATGAATTACTTCTCGCTACATCATATTATGATATGTTGTAGAAAGCGAGTGGAGAGTCTTGCAAAATTTCACAATTCGAAAAGTGATCCCAAGAACAAAAAGTTTGGGAGGCACTGATGTGAGTGGAAGTTAAAGCCCACTGTAAAAACAAAATGTCTCAACTTTCAGTTTGCTGATTTTGATCGATTCCACTTAGTACGCTGGAAGGGGTTAATAGTTAATGGAACAAAAGTAATGCTAATGAAGCGTATGACGAATATTCCGAAACGGCAGATACAGATCTTGGGTCGCCGAACTTATGCATTTTAAGTTGTTTTAAGCTGTATCCATTAAGGATATAAATGCATAATTCAGGAGATACGTCAATCATCCGGCGCCGCGAAAGCGTGCAGAGGTTGGAATCGTCCAACAAGTGGCATTCTATTTCGGGGAGTTAGTCGCAGATCCCGTAAATTAGGTCCCAAGCAGCCGCAATCAAAATTCAGGTGGGAATACGAATTATTCGGACTGGCGTCCGAGCGGAAAGTTCTGTACAGCGTGCAGCAGGACGAAATAGCGCACTGCATCTGCTTAGGATTCCGGGGGCGGCGGTCGCGAGCCCATGCCCATTTCTCTTGACGAAGAGCTGGAGCTGAATTATTCCGGTGGCTTTTCAGAGCGAACATGGCGGAAACGGCACCGATTCTGACCGCCATTTAGCCGATCCGCTTGATCTTTGAACTCCGGCCCAATATCCAGCAACAAACACCACGACTCGCAGACGGCGCATCTCGAGTTATGCCACGAATAGGTAATAAAGCCACTACACAAAGGTGTACATAATTGGTTTCGTGTGTAATGTTGTAATGTGGAAAGATGAAAGGCTCTGCAGGAGCTCTGGTATATAATATGAGACGTGAGCTGAAAGTAAAAGCGCGGCCACAAAAATCGCCCGCCTCACTATCTATAAAGACGAATCCTTTTTATTCAATTAGTGGCGCCATTATCTGAAGAGCAGGATGGATGGCGCAATAAAGCGAAGGATAAGTGAGCATTCTGGGGCTAATCGGCTTACCTCAAAAATACAGAAAAATTGAAATCCGCTGGGCACCCGCACTCCGATTCAATTAAGCAGTAATTAAGTGAAAACTTCGTAATGTCGGTACTTCCGCTCGATTCCTTTAAAAAGTCAGCAACTACTAACTGTGTTTTCTCGGCACCGAAGGGCAAAAGAAATGGGGTAATAAAATAACGCCGGAATTACTGTGCTAACACACTGCATTGTTTATACAAAAGAATTTATGAAACGTCCAGCTCCGAGCTGTAGCATGAAACGTTATATAGGATAAAAAGAAAAACATTTTTACACGGATATTTTTATAAGCAAGCCCTATTCGCAGATTTAATAATTGCGGATCAAAGTTCCTTGAAGACAAAGCCCGATATATTTATGAACCGGGTATCAAAGCCTCTAACAAGCTTACATACTAACAGAAAGGCTTTAAAATTTTGGGCCCAATTAACTTGTCCATTAGCAAATTAATTTCGTAATACGCTGCTTGGTTTAATACCATGCTACAAAGGGTTTCGTAGTTAGGTACCTGGAGTTGAATGTGTACATTGTTGTACCACAGTAAAAAAAATTAGATTAACACACTGTTTTATTAGAGAACATTTCGGAATTAAATACGCGTACCACATACACACCTAAATTTTCCTTGAAATGAGCAAAGTTTTTTATACCCTCACTCATATGGCTCGTGATATTGTTATGTTACCCTTTGAAACTTCTTTCTACGTTTGCACGTTGTTAATAATGAAATTAAACGGCACGACCCCTATTTTTTAAAATTACTCAATGTTGTTTAAGTTAAAAACAAAAAACCACACCCTAGTTGCAATAATTGTCAGGAGAAGACATGAAGAGGTAATAGGAATTTTCATTTTTGTGATGACATGTTAGTTAATACGAGTATAACAAACTCGATGCACTGGATCATGGCAGCAAAGAGGTCTAACTTGAATGGGTGCGTACGGTACCGACCAGGCGAGGCAGCAACGGCCCTGAATGAAAACCTCACTCAACGCTCAAGCAAAACTACAAATTCAACGTCGAAAAGGCCTTCTCGCACGTGACACTATTATATTATAAATTAATAATGTTGACAGCAGTTTCCGACATACAAACTTTCCTATAATCTCCGAATAACGGAGATGACTGTATGCAATCAGCTACCTGGTTTATCATTCCTGTAACAATTGAAAGCATAATACGAAATCGAAATGCGCAAGAAAGAATAATAAACAGTGGGTGACGAGTAGACATCCACAGTAAATAACGCAAAATATAAAGTTCAATCTGTAAACAACTTATGGTCGAATTCCCGTTTTAATAACTTATCACTTTAGGGCCGCGTTTTATCAGTCTCTCCAACGGGAGTACATTTGAAGACTAGAAATTTCCCTTGAAAGTGCGAGGTGTATTGATAGGCACCTAAAATATTAAAGCGATGCGAATGGTTATGATGCATGCCGGGGAAACCTGAAAGACCCACAACTGCAGGTGTACAATTCTTCGTTTAGCAAACGCTGGGGCCTCGTCTTTGCGTAAATATCGATAAATATGACCAAATCAAAACTGGAGGAGAAATGAAGGAGCAGTAGAAAGAAGAAAAACGAAGAAAAAGCCAAAAAGCCTGAAAACAAATTTAACTGACCATTAGTACACGTGGAAATAGTTCTGAATGGATCTAATCTCATTGGGTGGTTAGTGTGTATTTTGCTTAAAAACTACCATAATCCGAAGTAATCAGGAGGTTGTAGCGACTCAACAACGAGACCAAGACTGCCCTTACAACGACGATTTTGTAGGAAGAAGTTCACACGTGACTTGACACTTGAGGAGAATCCTGTATAAACACGTCGTGTAGCTTCAGAAGTAACCATGAAAAATATTCGGATATTCGGGTAAAATGGGGTGACTTTGACCAATTTCCAGGTTTGGAATAAACTTTCTATTTGAAGGTTAAATAAATTTTGAAATTTTTTTGTAGATAACGTGTGTATTAGTCAGTACTAACATTATTACAAAATGTTGTATTTTATTTTTTTATCGTTATTGAGTAAAAAAATCAAATGTAATAAAAGTCAACTTCACCCCATTGGGGTCTGATTACCAATTCATGCTCGTGCATTTGCCTCTTCTGACGTTTTCTTTAATTTTGGAACCGATTTTTCCATACTTTTGTTTCCTCTCGCTATTGTAGCCTCTATTTAATTGTTGTTGTCGTAATTGTCAATCACTAGTGCTCATAGATTGATAAAACTTCTTCCATATTTCATATTTTCTCTGCTTTCCCTTTATATGAATATATTGTCGGTAACCTCATTTTGCCTTGCGGTGTAGAGGCTGGTGCTTTATACCCTTGCTTCCGACGGTACAATGTTCAACTTACTCCGGATTCGGATTACAAAGCTTGAGCCCGCCTTTTGTGCTGCGCAGCAACCATTATGTAAGGTCTTGGTGATGTGTTGACCTTGCTACTCTATCTCTTATGGGTGTGGTTTTGAGTAGAATACAGTTAATTTGATGCCTAACTATTTGTTCTCACCGAGCCCGATTGCAACCGCCAAGGGTGGGTAAAAATCCGGTCCCCCCGAAATTCGAACCGAAGACTTGCTTAATGCAAGCCTAGCGCTTTCCCAACTGCGCTACTCGGCTTTTCTATTTATATTTATGTTCATTTAGCTGCAAATTCATATGTATTGATTTTGGATTTATACATATTGCTTTTCAGTTTAGGCAGTTATTTCTGTGAAAACTATAGACTATTGCATTGCTAATTTTCCGTATAGATAATTTTGTTGGATTTAATCTCGTGGCCTCTTCACAACTTTTCTAGTGCTAAATTAAAAATCAGCGACAAATATGAAGCTCGACCTATGGCTTAATCCTTGTTGTTGATGACAATGATGATGATAATGACCTACAGTCACAGTCATATCATCGTAATCCTCATTTCATTTTAGAAGCCCTGACTTCTATTCTAGCTTCCGTGAGTACCATTTCTATCAATTTTATTAATGTTATTGACGGCGGCCGTTGCCGTTGGATTATAACAGCTTAAGCCAGATAAGGATCAGGTGATATTTAAAGGCAGTACGCTGAGTGGTGTTGCATCTCTCACGGCGCTTATAAAAGTTAAGCTCCAGTTTGCTTGGTCAGTACTTGGATGGGTGAACATCGGATGATCGGTCGTAGTGTACCTTCGCCGAATTTAAAAATGCACATATACTCAGCGGCTCAATGCGCCCGGCACCCAGACGCTGTGTAAACGGTATAAGGGGTTACAGATTATGTATGTATGTAAATTAGTCTTAAGAGGTGTACATTTGTATTACGAAAAATCTTGAATGACGCACGACCGATATCGCCTGCGATACAAAATTCAACCACCTCCGTTGTTTGTTATGCATCGGCCTAATGGCGTTAATCGCTATAACCTACTTAGGGTTTCTGGACAGACATTTATAATATTTAATTAGAAGCCCTCCAGTACTTGGAACCTACAGTTTGTAACACGCCAAAATATCGCAGCCTTAAGGTCGCGCGACAAAAGATCTCGATCAAAATGTCGCAAGATAAATGATCGCATGCGAAAAAAGAACGCATACGAAAATAAGTCTATATCTACTCATACATTGAGATAAAAAAATTATGTATATTCCCTACATTAAAATTACAGAAAAAGATTTCTATATTGAAATTAATGATCGCGCGACAAATACTGAAGTAAACTTTCCTTCACACTTTGTCCAGGCTGTATATTCCCTGCAGTTACAGAATACCACTCGCTGGAAATTCTATGCTCAATATATAGGTCTTAGACTGCCAATGTTTTATTGTTGCCTCTTCTCAGTTCTCCTGTTCACAAAGACATGAACCCTTACAAAAACCATGCTGCGAAACAGTTGAATAGAGCGTGTGTTGCGGTTAATTTGTAGTTTCGCATGCATTAGTGAAAGTTGACCAGTTGTATTTTATTAGTAAGGGTTTTGTTACGTTTAATCGGTGGTTTCCCAGGCAAAATTTGAAATAATTAATTAGATTCTAATATTCACAATTATTTCCCCCAAATATCCAGTACATTTTGCCTGACTGGGTAGGCAACCCTATATTTCTTGGTGTTAATAAATTTCTGGTCTAAAATTACAGTGATGTTATCAAATGAGACCACTCCATATATCAGCAATTTTTTGTGGGTCCTCTTGCCAAAATTTTGGGAAGTTTTTAATAACTTGAATTGAATGGCATTCGGCTGGTTTTCTCGTTCTTTTCCACTGCAAAATTGGTGTAATTAAGTTGTGTTCCCCTCGGCGTAGTGCTTCGAAAGCCAATTGGTTTGGCTAGCTTCATTAGATGGTGAAGGATCTAGAAGCACAAATGCCCTTTTGACTTTCGAATTATTGGTTTGATGTTAGAATTCTTACGTCTAACGTCTTGGCGGAATTTTGGGACACCTTTGTCACATGCACGACCACGTTTGGCTGACTTTTATCTCCAGGTTAGTTTACTGTAGCCCCTACCTCCTTTTAGGGGCTTATATAGACATTTGTACGCTTTTAGCCAAATTTTATGTATGCAGCTCGCTCTTTTATAATTGCTTATGTAGCTCCTTTTTAATGTGTTTGTGCTATTTGTTTGATTGTTTGTCTTCATTTATTAATGCCTATTTACGTATATCGATATATTTGTCTGTTGTTATTTATGTTTGCACTATAGAACTGAATGTTGATAAATAAATAGTGTTACTAGTTCGTTTTGCTATTATTTGGTTTGCTGGATTTATGTCTTACCTTGGGGAGGTCCGACCCAAGGATTTGTCGACGTTGAGGGCCTGGCATAATTTTTTTTGCAGCTTTGCTGAAACCCCGATCCTTCCCGACGGGTTAGTCAACTTAGGCCGATAATTACCAGCCGGCAAAATACCAAATATAACTTTCGCCACTAGGTAAGGCCGACCCTTAATCCTTCGCCACACGTGTTCGCAGAGAAAATGTTATAGGGAGGTTGAGCAAACGTAAGGAGGTCATGTCCACAGTCTAAAACAGAAAGCTCGTACACTTTTAGCATGTGATTCGATACCAAGAGAAGTATCTCCCTCCATCTAATTATACAGAGGAGGGTGAGTCGCAGGGGTAGCCCACGCAGAGGCTAAAACACCTAAGTCGGTAGTATGGTCTTAATCTAACGCTTTCTTCAGCACAGCCGTCATAAAACGATATAAGCACAACTCGGATTCTTTTCCCTCACGTCATATATGCATGAACCAGATGCCCTGCATCTTCGGTAACTCAGAATTACCTTTTAATCAGTTACTAATTTAGTAAATCTACTATTAATTTCAGCTCGCATCTTCGCTAGTACCTTCAGTTAGTACTTTAGGATTGTACGCTAGTACCCTAGGCTTATGCTGGCATTTGCTCTTACATTAGTTGTTCATTCTGTTTTTAGCACGAAATGTCCGTTAAATATTCATTGTATCTGACTGACCTTGTACATCTAAAGAAATATGAACCAATAGCATCCTATTAACAATTCTAAGGACTTACAAACTGGGCACTAACCGTACTACCTTTGTAACGCGATTCAACGCTTGCTTCTGCAGATTAGATCGTTCCTTCTTCTAGTAAGTCATCTACCCGCCGAGTTACACCATTTTGGATGATATCAACCTACAAGTCATATTAAAGTGCTATATGTAAGCTTTTATACAATTTTATGAATGTATTATGTTTAACTGTCAGTTAGTATCCAAATTATAAGCTACGTTAGGAAGTTACTTCAGTCTCGTTAGTTTGGTTATGTCTTAACACATGTTTTACTAATTATTTCCAAAGGCAAACTTCAGTATTAAAGTTTGAACTCTGATAACTTATAATATTGTAACGTTGCAGTAAAATCAACTCTGGAATTTAGTTCAACGAAAGTAGTTCCTGTGTTATTTACCTAAATATCAGAATATCTTCCAGATAGTTTAAATTGCGCAAGTTACTATTTAGGTTGTCCGAATTCACCACAACAATACAGCTGTTTGGCTTTTACGCACCAACACAAACTTACGTTTACACAAAGCGTTTACATCTATGTAGGTAAAGATCTGAACGTTACAACTTATTTCATTAATACAGAAAGCAAATATGACCTTATTTTTGAGATTTATTGTAGATAATATTCATACAGTCTAACTATTCATATACTTAACCAATTGCCGATTCGATTACAGTTTTATTTATATATTTTAATCTATTCATTTACATATAATCTATACACACATTTAATTATTAACTTATTGAATCTTGTTATTTAAATATATACAGGGACCAGCAACAATGCGGGGGTGGATTATTATTCTAAAACTATGAGAGTTACATAAATATCGCAAACAGTATATAAATATCGCTTATATAAAACTTGTAGGTACGAAGGTGGTGCACATTACTAAAATAGTTTTGATTACACAGGATGTCTCAAAAATGTGTTGCAAACCAAACTTCTTTTTTCTTAACATCATGCCCTATATTTTCGCTTGTATGAATTTAAACGAGGGGATTTTGAAGATTTTATGGTTGCTGTTCTCTCTTTAGTTTTCCCAAATATCTTTGGTTAGTGATGAAATTTGAGAAAGGCTCCGTGTTGGCGGATCTAAAAAAGTGTAGTTTTTGGTGAATCAGCCTGTGAAGGCGTGTTTTGGCACTTTGAGTTCACGCATTTTTAATGCCATTCTAGACGGTATTCGATAAGCCAGAACCCCCTCTACAAATTTGAGCATTAAGCCGATCCACAACTGAAGTAAGTTATCTGCTTATGGAAGCTAACTAACATATGAGCAAACGAAAATGAAATCAATCTTGTCTTTGAAAATTGAAACATATGTCGATGTGGACTATTATAATAACAGCCATATTTAAATTAAAAGCATAAGAACCACATGACCTTATGTTTTCAAGGCCAACCTTGATTTCGTTTTCATTTGCTCATATGTTACATTTTACTGTTACAGGGCTGTTAATGTGTCCGTAATGAGAGTATTGGCGTTTTCGCATATACGAATTTGTTTAAACTTGATTTTCTATCGTAGCTGAAAATTTCGAAAAAGTATCCTAAATTTTTAGAAGAAAATCTTTGATGAATTAACAATTTTTGATGTTACTTTAAGTAGGTATTCAAAACGTGCTTTGAAATACTTAGCAGGGGTATATTACAACTTTTAGAAACCCTTTAAATAGATATTAGTTATCATAGAAAAATGTTAGACTACTCTTCTGTCAATAACGAATATTTTAAATATATCATGAGTAGAAAATCCTATAAACTGCAATATTTTTATCACTTTGACAGCGAATAAACTTCGCATTAACTTTTAAATAGAATAAAATGTTGTTTGTCGTCATGACAACATTGCATTTACGCATTTGTTAAAATTTCATATCAAAATACTCTGGACGTTTTGAATTTTTCAGATTAAAGTCGTATTTGTAATTTCAAATTCGATTCCTAATCGGTAAATTATTACAGACAAGCAAACTGCACGCTACGCGCACGTGAAATAGGATACGCGAAAGGTCAAGCTCCGATCCGACCGCTAAGATAATAAAAACAAAACCCAAACAAATATAAACACCTGTGAAGCCGGAACGTGAGATTTTATTGTGCCACAGACACACGTTAAGGAAAATTATATTATAGAAGATATTATTTGACCATGTCAGACAAACATTGATGATGCACAGTAAAAATGTCCTGTTTGTGTAAAATACGTTACTAGAAAGGTATTAAGAAATACAAAAAAACATTTTCAGTTCTATGTATAACACGAGTCCTTTTTGGGAGTATCCCCGAATTGTTTAAGATCGCATACATTTGCACGACCTTTAAGAGCTCGATTTATCTTTTAAAGGCAGCGGTTGAAACAAAATTTTATCACCATCATCATCTCTTTGACCACAGATCAAGTTCGTCGCCTGTTCAGATTCAGCGGTGCCATCTCTGTTTCGCACCTCTTAGCCTGCATCCTGTCCTTTATTTTCTCCGATTCCACTTTCCCTGTGTTTAGGTTATTTTCTCGCTATGAGCCGATATTTGAATTTTATTTTCCCTTTGCGAACTCGTCTTTTCTTCGATATTCTCGCGAGTCCTATTAGAAATCTCATTTCGACTGCCCTAATACTAACCGGTTTCGTTTTCATTGCCGTCCAGCCCCACTTCGTAACAAATATGCCGACATAACGCACTCCGACCCGATTCTGCCTCAGCTTAAATCCGAGGAGGTTAGATGCATGAATGCATCCCCTATGTTTTAATAAAATTGCTACTAAAGCCAATTTATTTTCGCTAAAAGATTTTTAAAATGCACCCATTCTAACGATAGATATTATTATTGTAATGATCAATTGACAATTCATTAGACCGTTGTCCCTCAATAATAAAATTGAGGTTTCAACAGATCTTCACGTTTTAGAGTTCCCTGAACCCAAACAACATATTTTTTTTCATTGGTCTGTCTGGGTGTGTGTGTTTCTGTCTGTGAACAGAATATCTCAAATACGAAAAGAGGTATGACGTTGAAACTTCATATATAAGTTTTGTGTACTATGTAGATGCGACACCAAGCTTTTGAAGAAAATCGCATCACTGGAAGTAGGTGTTGACTCTTGTGATTTTTCAGTTTTTCCGATTTTTTCAAAAACGGCTCTAACGTTTTTTATAAACTTCACACTTTTATTACATTTTGAATGTGTATTGATGTGAGATAGGTGCTTTTCCAGTTGAATACTTCTAAAATGGGTTTATTTTGTTTTTTTTCTATTTTTTTAGAAACTGCTATTTTAAATAGAACATCCGGTATATTATTACATTTTTGAATTCAGCTTAAAATTCTAGAGAAAATTTGTCTCTTCAACTAACGCTCTATTTTGTACCGTTTTGGCAGAATTTGTAATTTTTGAAAATGTTTAACAAATGTTTACAAACTTAAAATCAATTTTTTTGCTAATTATAAGATCACTGTAAAAGGAAGTTGTGTGCGTGTACTACACCAGATTTTTTATGTACCCTCCAGTATTTTCCGCAAGCTTTGATCGACTGATTATTTATGGTAAAAGCACGTGGGTGAACTTGGTGTGTAATTTTTCATCACGTTCGTCGTTTTTAATCACGTGAGCTGGAGATCCTCTTATTTATTTTATTTGCGAAAATACAACAGCCTGTTTGCTACATAAATAACTAAATTTCCACCTGGACATTACCCCTGGACTCCTAACAGTGAATATTATTAGCTATATGTAGGACAGTGTATGATCATTTCATCTATTCCGGGTATGAACTCGGACATGCAAGTCTGGAAGCTGCGTCAATAATCCCCTGCAGCGAAGTGCAAGCTGGTACCTTCTTGTTGGCTACAACGTCAATGAATTCCAACGAGATAGGTCGTTACTGATGGTTTGCATTGCCTCTTTTGTACAACCTGTAACTGTTTTGAGCCAATATTACCGCCCAACTTAATTATTTTTCGTAATATGAGTTAGCTTGAAGCTCGGTTCTAAGTAACTGACAGTCATATGCGTCATTTTATTTTGCAAAAACAACACGATGTTTTCAAAATTGATAAACAGATTAACATTTTGATTTATTGCTCTAATAAATCCATGGCAACTCTAAGTAAGTACTTTTACAGCCATTTTGACTTTTTAAAATCATCAGTCCGTAAACACCTGATAGACAATAATCTACTTATTTGTAATGAAAATGAACTTAGCTTCATCATCGTCACTTTACATATATTATCAGGGGCACAAGGAGTCGACAAACGTCTAGCACACCTTAGTATTTTGATAATAAATTGGCGCAGTTTCTTTACCTTGCTAGCTCAGTATGCATGAATCCCTTTTAAATACCTAGTCGTGGTTACGAACGATTACTATTTGCCAAAAACAGAAAGCTGGTGTGCATCTGTAATGTTATCGGGCTGAAACTTACCTCAAACATATACATAAGAAAAATCTATTTGCTTACACAAATATATTGACTTTAAAGACATATAGAAACAAGTTAAAGAAAAAACAAGAAATATAGTATCAAATCCTAGAACGGTGACGCGGCATTCTTTTAAGGGCGATTCTACCACAGCTCTAGCGACTGCCTGTCGTAATTAGCTGTGAACATTTCCTGTCGGTATTTTGTAGGGGGAAACCCAAACTGCTAGCTGGTGCCGAGATGGCGACTGACACCATATACCTACAATGGAATCACGAATACACGTGGTCGCTTCTCAGTTTGTGTACTCACCCGATACACCATGGAAATCTTGTCGGCTGGACACGCAAACGCTGGCTTGTGGCACCCACAAACACTTATAGGCGGCAACTATTTACTGCAAGGTCTCCAGACGCTTAATTCTCTCGAAAAAAACATAAGCCACTGTTGCTTGTTAAAACTCACCGCGAACACCGCTGAAGCATCCCTATTGAAAGCAATACACTCGAAATTAGTCAGTGCATGTATCACAGAGTCGGAGTCAAACTTCTTGTTATGCTAGATTGCAATATTTAGCCAAATTAACAATAATAAAGCATGTAAACGCAAAAAGGCTGTATCTTTTGAAAGTAAACAACCCAGGTAAGAGAGCCAGATTCCCGTTTGAAAGCTTCCGAAAGTCCGGAAATTACATGTGCTTTCGTTCCTCATTGCATTTTTGGGGACTCTACCTATTATTTTTATAACTACTAGGGGTAATAACAAAAATTATTGCCTTATACCAATGAGGGCGTCAATAGATTCAAACACTGATCCTTACTCCAAAATTCTAAAAATAGTCTGTTGCAATTAATAATTTTCTGTGACATGTCTGTTCTTTGAAGCTTCAGATATAGTAAAAATAAAAATGTCAAGAGCATCAGCTAGTATGCCACGGAAGTGTGGGAGATTGTCAAAAGAAATACATGTAAATGCAACAAGTTTACAGCGTTGCTTGACAAGATCGCTTAATGGGGGGTACTTAAACTGAAAGAGCCAGTGCTCGCCTGCGATAGTCAAATCAGTAGGTACAGCGGAAAACTCTTTAGAGTACCATCGTAGTTATCATTAACTGGTGCTGCACCATAGAAAACCGTGCTTATGGAGGCGGGAAATGTACGTACTCAACGCGCGGAGTCAAACTTACCTAGTTTTTTCACATCCTTGAAAATACATACCTACTGCAGTTTTCTTAACGAGAGGAAAGGTAGTGCGGTTATATTAAGCAAATTAAGGAAACATACTATTCACATCTGTCATAGCTGTGAGAGATGGAATCTGTATCGATTTACTCCTAAAGTTTCGTCACATCGCAATCGAGATTAAAGAAGGTATCAGTGATGGTCTGACGATAAGTTAACTACCGATTCCAAATAGCGATCTACACATGCCAGACTAGGATGCGTTCAAAATTAAGGTACTTTATACTGCAAACACATGTAGCTTAGTTATTGCATTCCAAATGTGTGGTAAAATATTCCAAAATGTACACTAATACACAGAAGCAATATTGTTAAACATTAAAGTAAATTTATTAACTTTGAATACAGTAAAATTTTACGGTGTTAACGTAAATCCATTATAAGACGGTGCCGATACAAGAATGTAGTGGAGAGGAAGAATGGCGACTGAAGTCAGTCTCGTACTTGCAAAATTTGATACAAAGTAGAAATGTAAGTACTACGATACACTAATAGGACGAAAACAGAATTTCAAATAGGTAGTAGATGGTAGGATGCCACTAGGATCGTTAAATGCTCCTAATCGGAAATTAATATCGCACGAGAAATTGTTAATTACACTTTGACTCACGTTAGTTTACTGGTTTCTGAGGAATGCATCTAAGCTAGCTTTCAGTTCAGCGCAACATACCCGCATTTCAAACCGACATAGAGGCAAAGCTTTCACGTTGTTACGGATATGTACAAAGGATGCACTATACCGAAAAATGTGCAAATGCTATAAACAGCAAATAACCACAGGAGCAAGAGAGAGATGGATAATTATGAAGTCTGCGATGCGAAAGGCGTCGTGACCCATAGCAAAACTAGCAAGTTATATATGTACATTGCTCCGTACTAAAAGCTGAGCCTCTTCGTTCAGCTAGTTTTTATATTTTCCGCGCAGTGATTCTCGTCTCGAGCGTTCCGTTACTGCAAAGACCTGTGGAACGTATAAGGGTTCCGCCGGTCATAGTTGCTTAATTTCCGTACCTTTCGCTTTCAATATCTGAAAGCGTTAGGATGTTTCTCTTGAGCCCTCATTCAACTTATTGGTTAAGTCGTTTGGTTTTTCATACTCGCTGTGCAGCCATTTTCCCGTAGCTATTCTTTTACGCCGTGGATTTGGGGTTTTGTAACATCACTTCTGGGGCACCTGCCCGTTATCTTAGTCCTGGCGCCTTGATCTCTGGTGTTCTTACTTTCTGAAGACTGAAGTTTCTTATTTACTGCTGGGGAAGGTGTCCGCTGGCTGCTCTTTACATAGAGCTATGGTTTGGCATCTTGCTCGCAAGACGCTAAGACGTAGAAGCCGATGTCTCGTTAAGAAATTGCAGTTATAAGTAACTATTACAAAATTGTGCCAAGTTCCAACGGTCTTTACTGGGATCCTTGAAATCCCCTCGAGTGTTGTTAACTCATGTAATGATATTTATTCGCAACCACATTGTAATGTGTCAATTTCATGACAGTTGGGAACTAGATGATTACTGAAACTAACCGGGAAATTATTATATACCCCGAAAAATATTACATACCTGAAGACTGGGTTGTTTTCATGATAACAAAAATATTGAGTGGGTTGTTTTCATGGTAATAAACATATTTGCCACATCAAGATATCTATTATTCCGAATTCAATTGTAGTTATTTTTTAAAATTAGATGATTGCGAATAAAATAGTATACATACCACGGTGAAAAGTTTCATTCCTGTCTCGTTGATAAAGTTAACCTCGACGCTTCGCGTCTCGGTTAACTACTTAATCTCTCGACAGGAATGAAACACTTCCCACCTCGGTATGTAATATACTACTCGTATTACCGTTTCTGATTAATTGTTCAGTTCATTTCGCGCGTTTGTAATTTATGGCGTTTCTGGTTTTTTTACTGGTGAACAGTAATATTAATTTAGATATAGTATCGTTGTATCGGGTGCCCCCTCTGTTTTTAATATTTGAATCGTTTTATATTACATTTTAATGTTTCAAAGTAGTGACTCGGTTCGAGCAGCTTCGTATTCTTCAGGACGTATCCATATGTAATCACCTACAGGCCAATCGCAATTACTTCTAAAAGAGTTCTATTTCTTGTTGTCTTGGACTGCAGTAAGACTATCTCTGTACCATGTTCTTAAAAGAAGCTTTGTTTATATGAAACTCAAAAGTGAACTATTTGCGAAATAATACGCAGTCCCCAAGGGAGCGCTGTGCAGAAAATTAAATGCGTTTGCCTAACAATCTGCTCTTAGCCCACCGCAACAGTTTTCGTAATTAAAACGCGAATCTCCATGATTACTTCAGCAACAGAGCCGTAAAGAGTGGGATGTAAGCCTGCAAATGTAACGTGTGCCAAGAAAGCTTAAATTTTAGACTCGCCTAATCTTCGTAAATTTTATATCGCAGCATTTTGGCGGGCGCGTCCTACTATTTTATGGCCCAAAAAGAGCGTAGCTAGTAAATTTGGTTGCGCACGTACACCTAGTGCCTTCAGTACTCTGCTGAGTACTTTATCTGCCGCCCTTGCCGTAAGGGCTCTTTCTGTTTGCGAATTATTTACGAACGCAATCGCTCGGCCTCAGCCCTTGGAGTTGCCGAGAAAAGTTTTATTTCGTTGTCATAAAGTTCTAATTGTTGAATTATTACGTACGTTCATGTTTGAAAATTCGTAGCACTTGTAATTGGTCGATTGAAAGAATTTATAGGCACATCCGAATTTTCCTCTTGGCGCGGCGTATAATTTTTGCATAGTTAGGCAGTATATAATATTTTACTGGAAATTGCTTTGAATAAACGAACTAGCTTCGGCTGTTTAACACGGAAACAACTCATTAATCATTCGGAATGATTATTATATACACCAAGTACAAAAATTCCAAAGTTTCAAGGAAAAGAGGTTGCAAAAGTAGTTTCCGCCACAAGAATCTAAAGTCAAATTTACTCGCTCCAAAGTATGCTTACCTTGCAACGTTGAAGTGTATTTCGAGTAGCCGCTTATTAAATGTATTAAAATTTCTTCACTCTGCATGCAATAATTGGCTTCCGCGTACTTGCCACCTAAACACTCCTAAGTCGGAGTATATTCATTAATAACAGTCCTTAAGTATGTTAATACAAATATTAATTGTCACTCTTACGAAGTGAGAGTTCTATACAGCAATTTGCATTGTAAATGAATGAAATACACTACAAGACCATTAATATACCGTGTTCTTCAACTCTTTTACCTCTGTTAAAATTATTAAAGCAGCTGAAAGACTCCCCGCAGGTTATTTAAGTTGCATGCTGCGCTATATTAAGTCCCTTTATAAATATTGTGACATGCACGCAAAAATTAGCTAAAGTTTATGGGATAAATTCGTCTTACCAGGAACATTTGTATTTATGATATCTGTGTCTATATCAAGAAACCAAATGACTCAGGAAACGCAAACTGAAAAGGACTCAAATGGACATTATTTATGAAAAAGGTCAGTGACTTAATTACAAGAATTTGTTTCCACAATTTTGCGTCCCCAGAGGGCTCTCGGGGTTCCCCTATGGCACATTAAATATTGAAACGTGGAAACATCCGAATTCGTGTAATTGGAGCGCGCAAATACTACCTAGACTAAAAAATAATATATAGGGATTAATCGCATTTATATATAGCGCTTTAATAGCGAATTTTTTCCACCGTAATTTTGTAAGCTGTCAAAGTTGCCTAAAGGCAATTTTTCCCAACGATTAATATTTAATTATTATTTGAATAAAAGAGGATATTAGTGTTGTTGAGATAGAAAGCGCTACAAAAAACAAATAATTTATGCAACGACAACAGAATCTGGAAAAGCAAGAAGTGCTGCTTTAATTCAATGTTTTATATTTACACCTAACATGCGTAAAGGAAATGCTTTGAGCACATCCTGAAACCTCTAACACAAAAAATACCTTTAGATTTATTAATAATCTAGTCAAGGAAGGCCAACAGGGTATTAGTCCAGATCGCCTAGAAACTAACCACATGTGAATGTGTAATAATTCTAATAGACATTGATAGTCGTTCACTGAGAAATATATGTATATAGTGCCCTCTCTAAATGTTTTTTATTTTAATTGCTTTCTACGAAGTCAATCAATTCGAAGATACAACATTAACTGCGTATACTATATAAACGTATGTACAAATAAATAACCAAAGATACTATTTTCTTGAGCTTGGAATTGCACGTTTCTGCAGTTCAAAACGCCTGAAGGGGCTGCAACTCAATGTGCATCCTTCAGAGGTTCTTCGAGTGGCCACGCAGCCAGCGCTGATCTAACTTGAACGGTAGGCTGTAATCGGATTGAGTTAATGGCAGATGCACTTTTATCTTAAAGTGCTTCAATTGGGAGTGTTTTAGAAACCGGGAATGTAAAGGCAACTTCTTCTCACAATATGGTCTGGACTACAGGTATTTTACCGACGTCTTCCACGTGCGTTTCGCGACCAGCAACTCGTACTTGCTGAGTACGGGAGTATGCGGCATTCGCTGCCCTTTTGGGCTTGGCATCTTAGTCTTGAAGAGCGCACATAAATCTTCTTCATGAGGGGCGTTCTCGACGAATAGTTTGCAAGTAGCGGTTGGTATAAACACCAGCGAAATGTAGTGTTTGTGGCAGGCTTAACTATGCTTACGTTTGTGAACGCCGGGCGCTGTTTTTTTTTTGCCGTGAGCGAGTGGCTCTAAAGGAACTAGGTTGAGAGCTAGATCGACCTAAATTGATACGAATTTGACAACTGGCCTTCTCATCAGGAAAAACTCGTTAAGTCTCTCAAAATGATTTTCCATGCGCTCTAAGATTGAGGTTTTAATTTTTAATGGGACGCCTCCAAGTCTATAAATATGATTCCCAAGCTGCTTTGCAACTTTAAAATGAAGTTGTCAACGCGGTATCTCGACTGGGGTTAGCCCGTAGGTAGTTTAACCAACTCAGGTAAGGAGTGAAAGTTCACGTCCACTTACTCAAGACAGTTTCTCATAGAAAGTGAGTGCTAGCTCAGGTGTAAGCTGGTGTTTTTGAGTTCTAGACTGACGACTGCTCACTTAGCATGATTAAGCCAGGCTGGCGGCTGGCTGTGGGGTATTACGCGCACCAGGGCGTACATCTGCTCCCGTTTGGCGGTCGACTTACGTCTGAAAGAAAAGTGGTAAAATCAGGGTAGTTGCGAGAATTCGCGCGTTGGTGGCCCCCACCTACATCCCTGATGCGATCAGTTGAACCTTGCTGCTATCAGCCGCTTAATGTAACCATTGGTGAGGCCCAGATGGATTTCTGTGTCATCGTACTCCAACCAGATGGCTTTTATGGCGGAGATAACGCCATACAAATTGAAACTTTCTTATGCAATTTGCAGGGAAACGAAGTCATATGTACACTCTGTGCAAAAATTAAGCACACACGGCTTTGTTCCATTCATTAATAGCGGCTTTTTTCGAAAGGTCTTAAGTTTTAGTCTTTTAATAAAGGTGTTATTTTCAAGTTATGGTGTTTTCTCATTTATTGAAACTGCTGTTAGGCAATTGAAATAGACCAGAATTATACAAACTAGAATATTGTGAAAAATAGTCATAAGACGTGTGCTTAATTTAATTGCACAGAAGTGTACATAACGGCTAATCTAATTTTTCCAGAGAATTATTATTTACCTGAGACATACACATGACCTGGCTTCAAAACCTCTGTAGCCGGTAAAGTGTATGAGATTTATGTCTTTTGGAAAGTTTTTCTCGAGAACTTGACATTACAGAACTGCATTTTTATCGGGATATCAATAGCAATCCCTGGTACATGTTGAATAAACAATATGATATAGCCTTAGATATTCTAATAGTGGTCTTTATGAGGTATTTTATTGGACTTTATTATAAGGCGTGTTGTAAGTTTCTGATATATTCCGGCGTTAAATAAGCTGAAGCCTACATTTTACAAGACCATTCTACAGTTGCCTTTCTAGAAGTTTGCTCAAGGATTTAATATTCGTCGTTTCTTGCAGTTTGCATTTTTATCGACTCTCATTAGTAATCATTATTACACGTAGATTTTAATCGTCTCATGAACTACAATAATCAAGAAATACATTGAATGAGAGCTAGACAACTTTAACAGTAGGCTATAGCCTTGGTTAATCTCAGAATGATGACGTGTTAGGTAGTGGTAAACTATGAGATATTTTAATCGGCTTTGCTCACTGTCTCGAGCATTTCTCACTGGATGTCCGTAGAGTTTCTAATTTACTCCTGTCCATCTGAATGACTATAAATTAACTTGAATAACCTTGAAAAGATTCTCTTCTCATAATTTTTTAGGTTTACAAATTCTTCTAATATACAATATTCCTAAGATAAAGGTATTTTCCATATTTGCTGTTCTCTTTTGAAACGTCGATGTGAAGTTTTAATGTTAAATCCAAGTCAACATTTCAGGAAATAGTTTCTTATAAAACCGAAAAACGTATATATTTATAAATTAAATCCTCAGGAAGTAAATGGCTCTCTACAAACAAAATACACACATACAAGAGGCTTTTTGCACCTACGCCTACGTCTCGAAAACAACTTTAATTAAAATAATCTGAAGCCGTCCTATTTTAATATCTCACTACTGTCAGCAACTGCATTATGTGCAGTTTGCCCACTCTCTTTATTTCTCTTATTTTACTGGCTTTTAACTTACAATAATATAATCCCAGTAGACGAACAGATTATTATCCACGTTGTCCTAAAATTACAAATTAAAATTGATAAATTCTTCTAGCAGAATATAGAATTTTTGAAGTCCAGCATTTAGAATGTAAAAATCCCACGTATTTTCCGGATATTCAAGAAATTCTTTCTCATCGCAATCATAAATTCGGGTTGCACGTCTACTATAAAGTTTAATTTTGAGTTTGTATTCTTGTCGGGTAGTAATATAGACGCAATATAAGTAATGGTAATTCGACCGCTGTCTTGGCACAAATTTCAGGACGATCTTAAGCCACCCTAGTATTTTCAACTACGTTATTTTATAGGTGTACTGAATCAACTTTATATAGTAGAAAACATAGT
Organism: Agriotes lineatus; assembly: GCA_940337035.1. Lineage (NCBI taxonomy): Eukaryota > Metazoa > Arthropoda > Insecta > Coleoptera > Elateridae > Agriotes > Agriotes lineatus. The sequence goes on from OW679197.1 coordinate 159,882,309, forward strand.
CGATATATTATATAGTATGCAACCTTGCTCTGCATGTGCATTTTGTCGTCCTTTAGCAAAAGGCATGCGCAATTCTGATTAGCTTAAAACTATAGAAGAGACGTTGTCATGGGTAAGGGTCAGACTGTAGTTCTTAAGGTCAATGATATAAAATAAGGCAAACTACAAATGGGTGCCAGTCATTAACCACGAAAGCAGGAAAAGGATGTCTAACTAACAGTTCAAATAAAACTCACTTACCGTGTACGACTTCTAGCTTACACTAATAATATTCTAAAAAACGAGCGGGTATCGGTTGAGTCAAATAAAATATAATTCTCTAGTAATGGGCGACAATAACGATGCTTTAATGGCTAAAACTGTTTGAATACAGTGAACTGAAGTTGAATAGTACAATTATAGATTAAAATGGGTCATAAATGTTAAGCTGGGACACTGAATGCAAAATGACCCAGGCGGTATCATAATACGGGTTTAAAACCACACAAGAAAAAGTGTGAATATTTGGTCATTGAAAATAAAGAAACTGAAAATTCATTTTTCAAACCAAATATTTCAAAGGCGTAGAAAAGTGTGAATATCTAGGAGCTACATTTAATAAATCTGATCTTTAAATCCTATATAGTGGGATAGGAACATATGTAAAACCACTGAGAAGGATATTTACACTACCATTGTACAAAATGTGGTCACATATGGAGTAGAAGTGTGGGATGTAAGTGAAAGAAATAGAAGTAAATTGCTAGCAACCGAATTGGACTTTTTGAGACGGAGTTGCCGTAAAACAGGATTAAACAGCGCAGGCAATGAACGACTAAGGGATGATATGCAAACTGAAAAGGGCATCACGAACGTGGCCCAAACATGCTATGGTTTGGCCATGTTAATAGAATGGCAGAATCAAGATGGCCAAAAGGAATACTGACATGGATACCACCTGATAAAAGAAAAAGAGGTCGGCCTGGAAGACGTAAACGAAGCTATACGTACAAGAGATTTAGAGGAAGATGTCTGCTATGACAGAAATGCGTGGAAACTAGGTGCGGATAAACGGCGATAGCTGTAGTTTTCGGCTTTATAGATAGATGCTTTATTGTCAAAGTAATGTTCAACTACCTTTCGCTGGCCGCCTTAAGTAATAAGAAGAAACTACCTCGGTACTATTTTATACACAATTCAGAATTAGTTCCAAAATGAAAAATTGTACTAATGGTGTAACTCAGCCATTATCGTGGTCACCCTGATCCACTCTGGATACTGAAGCCGCTCGGAAGCAATAAAGCTTTTCACTTCCGCGAAACGTATTCAATGTTTCAATGTGGCAGATAATTTGTTGCATGACAAACTCAGTTGCGGGCGCCAACGATTGTAGCGACACGAACTTAGCGAATCCTAGCTTTTCCTAACGAGTCTAGAAGCGAATCGCACCAAATTGATACACTAAACCAAAAAGGAAAAAATGCTTAATTTAAGGTTGATATTGGCCTAAGTGCAGTGAAAATTATAATTGCTCGGTCTGCATCTTGGAAGAAAATATCACGACACTGTATTTAAAAAAGCTGTGATTACCTCTTAACACCCGATGACTTCATTATAGGGTATGGGTTTCAGTTTTTTAGAGAGCCCCATGAAACTAAACTGAATCGACTTGGCTTGCCGAGAAGCAAGAACCAATTGAGAGCCGATCTAAAATCTAAAATCTTTTGAAAACTACGGAGTGAAGTTAGCTCTACTCCGCCAAAATAGATTAAGTTAGTAATCAATAATAAAAAAAGAGTAGGCATGCATTCACGAAAAGAATCTAAGCCGTAAATGCAAAATTAAAAATGGGGCGTTACAGCCCAAGTCCGTGGCAGGTATGGCACAAACTTCTTTTATTTTCTTTGGAGTGCTTCTTGCTTTTTTAAATTAGGATCTCGGTAAATTTACTGGCAACAGATACTTATACCTGTGTTTGATAGAGTCGAAATATGAGCTAAATTTCCCGCAATCCCTTATTTTGCTTCTTTCTCTTTTTGTTTTTGTTACTTTTTTATTTTTCTTCCTTTGTTCAATATACCACCATTTCGATTGAACGTTTATTTTAAAGAAAAACAACTGGTTAGAAATATTATAACAGTTCCGCCTTCTAAACTAATTTTCAAAATAAAATTGCTGATAATTGAAGATGTGTTAATCGATCAATATTAGATCAAGAGATATATACTTCATTGGTACAATTATTTTCGATACTTTGTTCCTTTAATGTACTTCCACGAAAATAGCACCGACTGAATGACATGCACCTGCATGTCTCATTTGGTACTTTTATGCAGATGAGTAAAGTGGACCATATAATAAAAAAGAGCTTTTATACTTTAGTTAAAATAAAATATTTAATAAAATTTTTGTAGATTCCAGTAGGCTTAGGTACAAGATATTTTCTGTGGCAATGTATGAAAATTATAACAAAAACAAGTATATCAGGAATGAGTTTCTCTAACATACAACGCATAGTCTTGTTAACTAAGCTCGACATGTGAATTTTAGTATATGATCGCTGCAGAGAAACATTCTGCACTCTTGAACTAGTGCAGCGGGAACTAAGAACAACGAACTAAATAAGCGAGCTTCTGGGCTTTTACGTAGTATTGCAAAAATAAAAAACTTCCTTCGCATGCATAGTCGCATTTGAGTTTTAAAAGTTTGATCAAAATTACTACATAATTTATATTCCAACAATAGACGCCGGAGCGAAACAAGAAGTTTAACTGCATAAATGTAATTATCTCCACTGTGAAAATTATATTCACAGCATCCAATTTCACATTCAAACCACCAGGGAGTCCTATCAAAATCTTCCTTTCTAAATATACTTGTATTTGAGCGAGTGCGCGATAGAGTAGAGCCCGTTGCACGGTCAGTTTCCAACTGTTGGTGTTTTGTTAATCCCATCAAACGAATTTCCACGGCACTCTCAACTGCTTGATTAAGTTAACAGCCATTCGATAACTCGATGAATAAGCTTCAAAACGCGTTTTTATGCTGCAACCCGAGCCCTTTTCAAATGTACGCAGCCTCCACTTTTTCGAAGCAAAGGGCACGTTAGGCACTTCGATGCCTAAATCGAATTGAATTCCTGGTAAACATGCAGGTCTTGATCGATAACTGCGACATTATCTGCCCTTTACATCCATCGGGTTTTTCTTTCCACGCCTTATCGGGCTTTTTAGCATAATTATAGTTTTGTGTTATTTATGCCGGTGTGCCCCTGCGTTTCAGAGCTCTCCCTTTATTACTTACCCTGATTAGATATTAGGTTCTCAAGTAATTTCGTTAAGCTAGGTGTTAGCATGATTTATCCTTTGATAGCTGGCCTTGATATATTTATATAATTATACTAATTGGGGAATTGGCTTTAATCTCACTTTGCGCCAAGATGGCCGATAGGCATCTACCACCAGCAATGCGCTTTTATGGAATGCCGAAAAGAATGATGGAATGCTGCTTTTGCGGGTGGATAAAGGCGCTTGCAGTACAAAATTACATGACCTAGAGATCGACACAAAGTTCTGGACTTGATCGACTTCTGCACCACCACCAGATCGTTATCCCAACTATCTAACAATGAAATTGTGTTTAGAACTCTCATTAAATCGCGTTCCAGTCCTAGTCAATTTAAATTTACAAATTTACTGCAGAACAAACGAAATATTTTGAGAATTAAATTAACGATTAGAATACCTTTAAATGTAACAGTAGAACAACTAAAGAAGGCAACACAACAAGTTGAATGCAATTCTACTCCTGCGATGCCCAAGATAAACCTAAGTGAATATTGTTCCGAAAGCAAAATCAACGAAAATTAGACGTTGGAGAAACGGTGGCAATCAAGCCGTGCTCATAGCGTTAGAAGTGCAACTTAGCCACGAAATAAATGAAACAGCTTCTAAATGAAACAAACATTATGGAAAACAACGAGAAAAATTAAGTGCGTACTAAATACAAATCCATCAGAACAAGCAATGAAAGAAAGCTAATACACTTTCTGAACAATTAGACAATGTATTTCAATCATTTCCAAAAGAAGTACCACTAGAAAAGGAAGGTCCCTCCTTATACAGTGACCGCCAAAATGTAGGCATCAAATGGGAAAAATTATAATTGTTTATTTTTCAAAGAAACTTTTGACGGCAATAATATGTGCTTGTTTGAAAATTTATTTAACTTCTATCAGATATACCGAGTGATTTTTAGTTAGTTAGAAAATGACGCTTTTCGCAACTGTAAAAATTCAAAAAGTGTTATTTTTTAGAAATCAAGCAAGATTTCTATGAGATTTTTGTTATCGTGTGTTAGATTTAGGTAACCCAACAATGTTAAGGCCAGAACAGATTTTTTTCTTTAATTTTCGCAGATTTTATTTTTACAATAATTTCACATGCCAACATTTCTTTCCAAATTAAAATTTTGTTAGGTAGACAGAGATTTTTAATTGATTACAAAATAATAAAAGATGTTAACTAATATTTTACATTTTTATTATTTATTTTTGCGTAATAGTTACATTTTCTATGCAAGGCTGTTAGAACAATTTCTCGAAGCTTGTACTTTCCGTATTTTGAACCCAAATATTAGCCTTTTCCCGATTCGTTTAAGCCAAATTCGTATTTTAGTGTTGTAATCAAACCTTTACTCTACACGAACCTTATTTCCGCTTATTTCGTAGATTAACGCTTTGCAGTTCATTTACATTCACTTATAATACTATGAGTAATCAAAGTTGTGTCGAATATTTTTGCTGTGGTATCACGAATGTCAATTGCCCTTAGGTTCGATTAGGACAAATGCGCAAAAATATTCTACTTAACTTTGACTACGAATGGCATTCGAGGAACTATTCAATGAACCAAACTACTTTTTCAAATAAATTTTCAGTAAATCTAGTAAATAGCTACTCAATTTTTATAGTAATGGAAAACTAATACTGACTTTTTCTATAAAAATCGCATTTGCTTAAAATATTCACTTGAATACCTTCTAGGAAAATACAGGGTGATTCACAAATATTGTCTGTTTTAGCACCGTTTTTTCTGTAAAACAATTTGATTGACACTTTTGTTTCATTTTTCTGAAATCGTGATCACAAAATTGCATTCAAATGGAAAAATAGCGAAGTATTCTATGAGAGAGTAATTTTTGTTGCAGGAATAAGGGCGTTAAATCAGACACTATTCGTGAATCACTCTATATATCGGCTGATATTTTTTTTATTGGTTAAGAAACGTCAGATTCTGGATTTTCATTGGTCACTTTTTGACAGATAACAGGTGAAGTGAATAGTCGTCGAAATTCAATTCTAAATGGGGCTTTGTTCCTGCACGCTAGGTTGCAGTTTGGCTCATCGGATTCTCAGAATTTTTGTTGTTCAGACAGACCCAAAACTTTCCTGAGTCTCTTGCGAATCGCTTAGTCAGGTATTGCATCAGATTATTGAAATTTTCCTCGCGGTCCATGGTTTCGCATAAGCTACAGAGAGAACGTAGTTAAGTCGCGTCTACGTGGTCACATTCCGTTTCCGCACCGTTGTAAAACTCTATTGTTGCCGTCTTAGAGCCAGTGCGTAGTAGTGGTAACGTTTAGCCAGGGTATCCGTGTTGGGAAGCTAGCATCTTCTGTACCGTTGTAGCGGGATTTTAAGTGTGCTAAACTAACATTGTAATCGAACCTGCTTATCGTAAACGTGCTTCATTTGTACCCGAATGCGGATGTAACGCCGCTCTTACGCTCGATTATGGCCTCATCATGTGGTTTCCAACAGTTTCCTGTCGTTTCCATCTTTTCAAGGCATCGTTGAGGTACGACACGCAGCTAGAATTGGATCCCAATATGTAACGTCTAGATTCCTCAAACTCAATGTATATGTTAGCCCATAAATTTCTAGTGAAGTGTTTTCCCGTTAAGCTATGTCTTTTTTGTTTAAAGTGTAAGATGTCAAACAGACAGTACCGTTTTAAAGTGAATTCTTAGTCGTATCGTCAAATTGTATGGTTGATATGTTGCTTTGCACTGTAAGGTCAAGTAACTATTGTCGTTGCATTACTATTTGACTGATTGTTGATAAATTTTGTTTATGTAACGTAGTCCTTTTGTACCAAATTGAGAGTTAATACTGTTTTGAATGTAGCTATGTCAATTCGTATCATTTTTGTCACGTGTGTGTAGTTTAAACGTCACCATTTAAAATAACTAACAGTTTTTGTCTATTATTTTTAACTGTAGCCAGTAAACATATCCGTGTTCAGTGTTAGTCACATATTTTATTATTTTAACAGAGTTTGTTGTTCATTATGTATGTTTTTCATTGTTGTTTGCAAGCCTTTTTGTGTTTTATTTTCAATATATAGGTAGGTATCTAAATGATGTAAGCAAGTGTAGTGAAAGGTAAGTTCAATTCAGCTGTACAATCGCTACCTCAAGCTGTGCCAAAGTAGAAAAGTGAAGCACTTACTTCCACATTCAGAGTGCGTTCACCTATGTCGATTTTGCTGTCCCGATCTAGTCCAAATGTGGTGGCGCACCATTTATTTGACATCATTTACCTCGTTACCGGGGTACAGCTCTAACTTAAAGGTCGTCAAGAACCCGCCCTCTCGACTGAGTTCTAGCTGGAGCAACCTTTTGTTACCGTACTGCGTAACCGAGTTAGGGCCGCGTATTTTAGGTATATTTAACGTTTTGGCGTAGTAAAGTGGCGTTTGTGCGGTAACAAGGCGCTTTTTAAAAGAAATATTTTCACATATAATCTCATAAGAGCATGAATTCTTTCCGGAAATTTTTTTGAGTGCGTTCCAACAACGTCGTATTAATTTGCCCGAGCGGGACGCGAGGGCAAATTAGGACGTTGTTGAATGCACGAAAAATAATTTCCGGATATGAATTAATGCTCGAATGGAGATTCGGTAAGAAAATCGTAACGACACAAACCCTTAGTTGTCTTAGTTACGACTCCTGAACTAATTTTTCTATTGGTCATTAATGAGAGTCGTACGATTTTCAGTAATATTTAATATCTATTTATGTGGCTTCAAAAAACTCTAATCTACCCCTGTTAATAAATTACGTTCACAAAAATGATGTAAATGTTGTTTTACATTTGTCCAAATGATGAAATGTTTACTTATTCCGTTCACGGGTTCTAAAAATTTAGGATTTTTTTCAAGACTTTAAGCCAAAGTTTTGTATTTAGATAGAAAATCAAATATTAAGCAATGGTTTTGGTAAAATGTGTCTCAATCTCAGCTAGTAACTTAATTTTTCGCAATTATTAAAAATAAGTAAAATTTTACAAAAACGAAAGTCACGTGACAACTTTCGTTTGGCTTTAGACCATTTGTAACCTTGTTTCAACCACCTCTGATAGCCAGGGTTTGATTTTTCCAAAAAACTCTAAATTAAAAAAAATCCCATTTAATACCAACTTTGTGGCGATCACACCATCCACCAGGACATTTTAAAGGTGGGAATGTATAATTAAAATAATCTCCTATTCATAAAAGTAGAAAGCAGAGCTTCCGAGCATTTTAGTATACTAAGAGGGGTGCTCTAGAGCAGCATCTTGTTGCTATTTTTATTTAACACAAATTCTGAATATCTACTTAGAGAAGCCTTAGAGGGATGGAAGAAAGTAATAAATAATGAACAAATACAGGATGACTCTGAATAAAAACCAAAACCATGATCATCGGTTAAAATTGTAAGGTCGATGAAAGCTTCAATATTTCAAAATCTAATAAATCCATACTGCAACCCGATTGAGGATTGGGATTACTCACCGGAGATACTCGAATGAATAGCAAAGGTTGAGGCGCTTTTTAAAAACTCAAAGGGGTAGTCTACGACTAACAATTGAGGGTGCTAGTAAAGAGAAGTGTGCTAAAATTGTACATCTTTTCCTTTCCATTCTAGAACGTCGCAGCATCTTTCAATAAATTGGAATCCCTTGAGATATATTATTTCCGGTGATAATAAGGAGATGTAAGGTGAAGCATGTTACGGATGTAACAATTTTGTAAGGCCTCGAAAAAATATCCAGTTTTTTAAATAATCGGAGTACATAAATTAGTTGATATATTTCGGAGACGGAGATATAAATGAATAAATACTGGGTTGTTCCACACTGATTTATTTAGAAAATTGAACCTCACCTGACTCAGTGATGTACAGCTATATGGATTTCGAAATGGTACCAAATGTACCATGGCTCAGCCTTATGTATTTCACCTCTCACATAATAATAATAATATACCTTTATTCTCCTAAATGTAAAAACAATTTAATACCTACTTAAATATTACTAGGGCGAAGTTCGGCTCACAGTAAGTTATGTGCTGCTTTACCACTTAACCCTATGTACAAATAAAAATGAAGTAAAGATAACTGCATGTGTACCCTTAATTTTGCCTCAATTCTGCGACCAGGAGTATACAAGTGGCGCATACCAAAGGAAATATAAATAAACAGTGAATGAACTTAGTGTAATTAACTCTGCTGAGAAAACAAAAATGTCCAGAGTTGATACCGAAACCTGGGTACTACAAGCAATTTGAGATCTCTGGGCAGACCATTGAACCAGATTGCTATGTTAAGACAAAACGACATTTTGCAATTTCAATGTAGCGTCGTGGCAAAGTGATATTGCTCCGAAACCTGAAATTCAGATTGTGAAGATCCATCGGAAACGTTATTTTGTTATATACCTATGGCTGTGTGTTATAGAGTAAGATTTTACGATAAAAAGTAGAACGGTGTAAGAATCGTCTATTTGTCATATTTAGCCAGTTAATATCTACTAATTTGTGAGAAATTCTGTCATATTTACGTATTCTAAAGATCATTCTTACATTATAATGAACGAACCAATGAAAATTGTTCAATTTATCAAAAACGGCCAATAAAAATTGAGTGTCTTTGAAAACACTTAACGTCGCAGTGTTTTCGCGCGAGCCCGATTGGTTTCAATGATTTCAATTTAGGGAGTAGCCTTTCACTAACATTTTACCAAAACGTGAAGTTTGCAAATCGGCATCGTTCTAAAAACTCATAATAATCGTGTTGGAAGCTCCAGTATTGAATTAATAGTGGAAAACGTTAAAAATATGTGCTGTCGAACACGGTAAAAGTCATCTACCCATATTGTTGAATAATCTTTCCAAATACCACTCAAGGCAAAATTTTTTAAAGGAATTTTAATGTTTTGTTGTATTACCCTTGATAAGTCGCAAGCATGCCTTTTCAACCTTTTGAATTCTGTTCTTGTAAATACAAACACGGTTCATATACGAATACTACATCGCAGTAATCGACCTATGACAAAACCAGACTGTTGCATAAAATGACCTTCACTTTGATGCTCAGCATCTGCCGGTTTTGAAAAATCGACTTGAAATTGCAGTAAGCTTTCTGAAGACATTTTGATAGGTGCTTTTTAAAACGTCGAGTTGGATCTAACTGTAAACCTAAGTTCTTAACAGAGTCGAAAACCGGTACCACAACATTGTCAACTTTTAAAACTGCATTATTTTCTGAGCATCACTTTGCTACCGAAGAATATCACAGCTGACTTAGCAGTGTTCTAGATCTTTGTTTTTTAATTTAATACTTCTGGAACATTAAAAAGAATATACATTTGAAGATCGTCTGCATAAAAATGACAATTACAAGGGTTAAGTAACATGGCCGCCGGTGATGACGTGGACGACACGGACACTTAGAAAAACGCGTTTAAATGTTGCAAAACCAAGAACACCAACAATGTAGTGTGTATAAATTGCGGTAACATATGGCACAGGTCATGCCTAAAAAGAGAAAATCCGAATACAATGAGTGAAAAAGATGCCAGAGTCAAGTGTTGTGAAATTTCAAACAGGTTAAGAGCTGAGCCAGAAGTAAACAACAAAAATTTACAAATCGAAAATGAGATGCTGAGAAAACTCATTCAAGAAAAAGATGAAAAGTATGACCTTCTGTTGGAAAACAAAGCATTATTGGAGAAACACAACAGTTTATTAGAAGAGAAAATTCAAAGGTTAATGGAATCATCCAGCAATAACATGAGCAGAACATTCAGTCAAGTAACAATGCAGCCAAGAACAAGGTCAGCTATGAATAACACTAGCAAGTCAGTAATTGATAGAGTAAATACAGATGGTGGCAAAACAACCGAAATATCACAAACATCTAAAGAAGAATTGGAAACTATTCAAAAAAGAAAGATGAATGACATTATCAATTTAACCAAAGACAACCGTGGGATATCAAACGCAGGTGTACAGGAAGAGACTGAAGGCTTTCAAAAAATTCAGTTTAAAAAAAGATATGTAAAGAAAAGACTAGGAACAGGAACTGTAACAGATGAAGACAAAAACAATGGTTTTACAGGAGCTGAGCGAAAGGTATGGCTGTATGTGTATCGAGTAAAAAGACACGTTACAACGGAAATGGTAAAAATGCATATTCAAAAACAACCCAACTTCAATGTTGAAAGTGTAGAAGTGAAAGAATTACCCTCAAAAATAAATCAACTAAAAAGTTTTGTCGTAACCGCCCCGTTAGAACGCAAGGACGAAATGTATAAGCCTATAGTTCATTCAAATTCAAGATAGAGCAAAATCTGCAACCCAAATTACAAATATCAGCAGTAAGTTGATTACTAATATGATTTTATTAAAATCAAATTAGTAATCAACTGACCGCTGATATTTGTAACTTGGGTTGCAGATTTTGCTCTATCTTGAATTTGAATGAACTATAGTTTTTGGCCTCCAAATGTGGGCATAAAGAGATTTAATTTTGCACTTTATGACAGAAACAAACAAGCAGGAGATTTTTTAGGGTAATTACAAAGGATAAGTTACAAGAACAGATTACAGGAACAGGTCAATCACACCAGAAGGTCAAGCCAATAAATGATACGAAAAGTTGGTCAAATAGAAGTGATATCAGTTTAATACATCAAAATGTGCAGTCACTGGGCAATTCGATAGACAAAATTAATTTTTATCTTCAAGATCATAGTGAATGCAGAGTATTATGCGTAACAGAACACTGGAAAACGGCAGATCAATTGGAACCATTGGCCGTAAAAGACTTTAAATTAGCGTCAATGATATGCCGTGAAGAAGGAAAGCATGGAGGAGCAGCGGTATTTGTACGAGAAGGAGTGAAGTGGAAAAAAAGACAAAGTCTAACTAAAATGTCAGTGATAGGTCATTTTGAGTGTGCGGTAGTAGAATGTAGTATAAACAAAAATGATATGATTATAGCATCTATATATAGGCCACCTACAGGTAATATTGATATATATTTTTAATAAGTTAGAGCAGTTATTGTCAAACATTTCTCTAGAAGATAAGATCATAATTATAGGTGGTGATCTAAATATAGAGATGAAGGATGAAAACAAGACCAGGGGTGACTTGTTTTCATTAATAAATTCATTTAACATTTACGCAACAATTAATGATTATACTAGAATAACAAAAAACAGTAAAAGTGGGGTAGATAATATATTTACAAATGTTGATGTTTATGAAAGTAGAGTAATCGAACCTCATGTGTCAGATCACTCAGCACAAAAAATCACTTTTAAAATTGAGAAGAGAACAGCTAATTTAAAAGAATATCGCAGATTCTTCAGTGAAAATGCTAAAAGAGATTTTGTGTGCCAGTTAAAGCAACAAGACTGGAGTGAGGTATATGAGGTTGAAAAATCAAATGTAAATAAACAATGGCATGTGTTTTTGAGCCAATTTCTTGCTTTTTTTAATGAATGTTTTCCATTTAAATGTTGTAAAAATAAAGGAGGAAGGTCATTTTATAACACAGAACAAGCACAAGAATGTAAGAGTAGGTTAGACGTGCTACTTGTATTAAGTAGAAATAATATGGCATATAAGGCATTGTACAATGAAACAAAAAAAGAATATGACAAAATTTTGGAATGTTCACGATCAAAAACTTATGAAGATAAAGTGCGTAATTCAGATAACAAAGCGAAAACGATGTGGTCAATTTGCAAAGAGATCACTGGAAAATCTGCCAATAAAACAGATTGTCAGACTAAGGGTGAACCAGATGATATTGCACGAGAGTATAATAAGTATTTAATAGATTCCATTCCAAATTTATTGACAACCATTAAAGATCAACCTTTTTCTTGCCAAATAGAGGAAAACAATAAATCTATGTTTGTTAAACCGACAACATCAGAGGAAATTCTAAACATTATTAAAAACTTAAAAAATAAACACAGTCATGGGAAGGATGAAATACCACCAACAATTATAAAAACTTGTGCAAATGAGATAAAAGTGGTGCTCTCATACATTATTAATAATTCATTCAAATTTGGTATTTTTCCACAGCAATTAAAGTTGGCGGTAATAAAACCACTTTTTAAAGGTGCTGACCCAGAGCTCATGCAAAAATTATAGGCCTATAAGCTTACTACCCAGTTTTTCAAAAATATTTGAAATAGCTATGTGCACAAGACTAATTCAGTTTGTAGATGAGTCGAAAATTTTCAATGATACTCAGCATGGCTATCTGAGACGTAGATCTACACAGACGGCAGTCTTTCAATTTACTCAAACCATTTTAAATTTTATCGAAAACAATAAATTAGCATTGCGACTATTTATAGATCTGTCAAAAGCATATGACTGTCTAGATAGAAATTATCTGGTTACAAAATTAAACAAGTATGGAGTTAGAGGGAATGCTATTCAATGGTTTGACTCATACCTCTCAGATCGCCAACAAAGAGTAGCAATAAGAAAGAATGGAAAAAATTTAAAGTCTACTGTTCAGAACAATACTGTAGGAGTTCCACAAGGGAGCATTGCTGGACCAATTCTCTTTATTCTGTTTATAAACGATCTGGATTTGGTGATTATTGATGCTTTTTGTGCAATAATAAATTTTGCAGATGATACAAACTTTGTTTTGGGTTATGAAAACACTCAAGAACTTATCAATGAAACCAAAAACTTATTTTGAAGAGCCAAAAAGTGGTTTGAAAGCAATAAGTTAATTATGAATAAAGAAAAAACTAAAACTGTAATTTTTAGAACTAACCGATCTACAAAAGAGCTACCAAATAAAATAGAAATTGATGATGAAGAGATAGAAGTAGCGGGTTATACAAAGTTTTTGGGTATAATGGTTGATGAGTTCTTGAGATGGTCTCCTCATATAAATCACTTATCAAAAAAATAAAACCTGTTTTTCCATAAGAACCATTAGTAAATATATGAATGAGAAAACTTTGAAAATCTTATATCATGCGAATGTTGAATCAAATGTTAGATATGGAATAATATTTTGGGGATGTAGTTCAGCGATGGAAAAAAATTTTGTAATTCAAAAACGAATAATTAGAATAATTTACAAAATGGGTTTTAGAGATTCGTGTAGGGGGGTGTTCAAATCCGAAGGTATACTAACAGTTTTTGGTATTTATATATTCGAATGCTTGATGTTCCTCTTTAGAAATAAGCAAACATTTGCAGCAAATAATACAAATCATAATTACAATACAAGAACATTAAATATTTACTATCCGAAACATAGACTTAGGATGACAGAAAAAAATCCATCATATATGAGCATAAAATTTTTTAATAAACTGCCATACACTATACAAAGTGTGGAAAGTCAAAACTTGTTTAAACTGAAAGTAAAACAACTGTTATTAATGCTAGAACCGTATTCGGTAAGTGAATATTTCGAAAGAGTGTAATTTTTTTTTTCCCTACAAGTTGTTAATGTATGTAATGTATTTTATGACGTCATTTCATTTTGTGTTTTGTGATACTGCTGCAAGTGTATATTGTAAATGTATAATTTGAAATAAAGAAGTATTATTATTATTAATTACCGACTGAAGATGGGAGATAAAAATTGTAAAAAGTAAATGCCTACGAATGGAAACCTGGGGAACATCCGAGGTTACATTGAAAAATAAAGGTGTTGTTGTTGATCTGCACAGCTTGGCAGCGATCAATTAAATAATTGCATAAAAGGACAGCTGCCTTTGGTAGCAAAACAATGAAATGACATATCGATGAAAACATTTTATAGCAAATTGTATCGAATGCTTTAGAATAGTCTAATAAAAGAGCTATTACTTTACCCGAATCCGTAGCCAGAATTAAGTCATCGACAATGTTCAACAAAGCAGTCACACAGTCATGCCCTTTCCTGAAACCTGACTGTGTAACAGGCAGCACACCATTTGACTATACGTGTTCACGAAGCTGCTGCTTCACAACCTTTTCTATTATTTTGGATAACGTAGGTAAGATGCTAACATGTCCTTCAAATCTTTACGAGTGTTTATTGTTGGAACGGCCTATTTTCAAACCCAATCCTGAATTATTTAAACAGAAATTGATACGATGGGTCATAATTGGCAATAGAAATGGAATGGAAAAATGCATGCCAATTTCGTCGTAACCAACGGCATTCGTTTCTATTTTAGATATCATTTTTTAAATTTCAACTTCGTCGACTAACTTAAATTAGAAAAACGTACTAACAGAACTTTTAATATTATTAGAATAAAAGATCCAAACATTATCAATATTTAATTTTATATTTGATTTATAGTACTGCCGTCAACCAAAGTGGGAGGCAATTTAGTGTTCGCTGAATCTTTTTTATATTTAGATCCTTTAAGTTTCTCCAAAAGAACTTTGAATTTTCTGCAAATAGTTTAGTTAGTTAGGCTTTTTCTCTTTTCTGGTAGCACCTACAACCTGATTACGTAATTGTTTATAATACTTATAATGAATTGGCGTTTTTGTTTTTTAAACCGGCTTAGCGCTCGATTTTTTACACGTATCATAGACTTTATATAGTGTCTGTTAGCCATGGAGCAAACGACTTGGTTTTCATTAAAAAAGTTAATTTTGTCATTTATATCATTAATGTCATAAATGTTTCTCTAATGCATAGAACGTAATGCAGAATTAAATTGTTGATAGCTAGAATGTTTAAAATCTCGACTCGTTCGAATAATCATGTTGTTCTACATTTGACAATGTAGAACAATATCGGTTTCCCAAAACCAAATTCAAACTCATTTGGCACTATGATATGCAACTACATGGATTCCGTAGTGATACTAATATCTAACAGTTTCAGTCGAACATGGTATGGGCAGTCTTAAAAAAATATACCATGCTGCATGGCCCGCTCTGATTTGACAATGTATAGCAATTACCGCATTATAAAATCAAAGTGAAACTCATGTGACTCAATGGTGTACAACTACATGGTTCCTGCAGTGCTATTAACGCCAAAAAACTGCAACCCTTTCAGTCGATCATTCTACGGACAGTTTTCAATGAACCATGCTGCACGACTTGTGTGTCTCGACTCTCACTTCACAATTGATGACATAATTCAGAGCACTTCTTCCGCTCAACAGAATCAAATTGAAACTCATTTGTCTCAGTGATATAGAATTATATGGTTTTCGTAGTGATACCAACGTCATAAAACTCCAACGGCTTCAGTAGAACAGGCTACAGGCAGTCTGTAATATACCATAGCTCAGGCTAATGTGATTCAACCCTCATTACACAGTGGAGAAAAACTTCCACTTTACACAAAAAAAATCACTGAATAGTTCCACTATAGTGATACTAACAACATAAAACTGCAACGGGTTCAGTTGAACATGCTACTGAAAGTCTGTAGAATATTACATCGCGTATCTGTCTCTACTCACACCAAATTAATGTATTTAATATAAAACTTCCTGGTTCTCCTAATGACACTCGCATCATAAATTTCCAAGATACTTCCGCCGAGACCTTAAAATTAATAATGTAAAAGTTGAGATCGCTAGACATAGTGCAAAATACCAGAACTATAGATAAAACAACAATCAAATACTTTCATCAAGGACCTTCTCATAACTACTGGAGTTAAGAAACTAATGCGACATAACCCACTTCATCTCCCTCATATATCTTAAGTATTACTTAGGTAGCTTGACTAAACGTATGTAGTCATAAAATACATTACTTTTGTGTATTACAGAATAGGGCTTGCTACTAGGTCATGATTATATTATTTGATCCCATGTTACTACTATTTTTGCTGTCTCCCCAGAAAAATTATAATATACTAGCAGTGTTTATAAAGAAGTGCTTACCTTGGTGTTATATTATAAAATATTCTCAACTAATCTCATTATGCTAGATGTTAGGATCATTTATCCTCGGATAGCCGACCTTGTCATTTCTTATAGTTATACTAATTGGAGGCTTGGTGTTAATATCACGTTAGTTCAAGATGGCCGATATTCACTAGCGCACTAGAGATGCACTCTTAAGGAAAGCCGAAAGGGATGATGCGATGCTCCCTTTGCGGACGGATAAAAGCGCCCACAATACTTTCAGGAAGCCAATGAAAGTTTCATACGAGGTAAAAATTCTAATGAAGCTATATGTACAAGTCCAAATTTCTAATAAAATGAGAAATGCCGCGTCCTTAGCCCTAATAGTTATGAAAAGCCCACAAAGTTAGGCAAAGCATTTGTAATTCCATACAAGGGCATTTCTTTTTCCCTTGAAAAATTGCGCGGCTTTAGCAAAAATCCTATAAAGCGTGTGATTTCTGCGGCATCAGAGAGAGGAAAAACTTGGGATTATTGCCGAAAACATCTCGGGGCCTTCATAAATGTTCTCATCTTAAATGATAAAATATTTAGACAGTGCAAACTCAACATTATGAAGTGTACTAGAGGCTGGTCAAGTTTCAGCATGAATAATGGAGGGTATTTCAGTAATTTAGCACTGAAGGTGTATCAGGAGAGTAGCGACGCCGGCGAGTGGCGTCGCGACGCTTAGCGACGCTTGGTTTAGCCTGCACTGACAGAGGCCGCTATTTTATTAGTCACGGTTTATTATTAGGTTAGCTTGTTAACCCACAATGCCTACGGCGGCCCTCTTACTACATTATGTCAAACAGTTTTTAAGTCGCCCTAATTGAGTTTGACTTGGGATTATAAAATTATATACGAAAAGGCAATTTAAACAACTTCGAGCTTCACTTTTATCGCGAAGCTTCTAGGCTTCTAGGTGAACTTTGCTCCCTTTCAGCGGGACCTGCATTTGCAGCCGAGGCCGGGTTCAAACAAACCAAACAATTATTTGTGCGGCCAAAATGAGAGGGTTGCTTCTATCAAACGTTGAGGGATTGTATTTCCTGCCGCGAGTGGTAGGTTAGTGATGGTTTAAAACTCTTTTCAGTATGTTACCATAAGGATTTCAAATTCCTCTCATTACTTACAATTTCACAGTATAAAGTAATTTTATTATTGTTGAGTACAATAGAAACAGAGTAGTTTCTCTATACTTCATGCAATTATACAGAGAATAATTATTAAAATTAGCAAAATAGACAATATTTAACCGAGCTACAATTTTTTTTATTAACTGTCGACTCAAAATTTTTTAGTTCTTTTATAGACGCTTACCACCAAAACCAAACTTAAAAAATCCGGTAGCTACACTTATTAATCATTCATTCATTCCAACATTTCCAACTAGCACCAAAGTATCCATAACTGAGACATGAACCTCAAATGCTGAAGTGTTACGTAACCGCAACTAAAACGGCAACTTCGATTTGTAAGTAACTGCATTTGAGAAATTAATAGTTGCTGCCACGTAGTTATTAATACTAATTGTTGCTTTGTAGTGATATATGACTCGAAGCTAACTTTTCCGGTATTGGAAGCGTCGTTGTTGACTTTAGAACGACCTTAAAGTTTTCAAAACTTAAAGCTGGCTAACGATAGTAGCGGCAACTAATTTATGCTACTGAAATACTGCTTTGAAGTCGCAACTACTTTGAAGTCGTTTTGAATAGATTCACTATCCTTTTAAAGTTTAAAGTTCTGGAGCTAGTAGTAGCAGTTATTAGTGCTCATATCGTTTATAATTATTACCTACATATTGAGGTAGTAGAGAGTATATTATTTTGTTCGCAACTTTAGTATAGTGTATAACAGCCTCCTGCATACTAATCGCTATTTTTCCTGTTCTGTCAATCATGGGCTTCATCTACTCCTCTTTTCCTGTATTTTCTTGACCGGACCATACTTGTCATGGAATAATGAAACATAAGTCTAACAAAATCAGTTGAAACACAAGGCAAAGAATACTAATCTAAACGAGTCGCTACCAAGCAGCAACGTTGCCGCTGCGTAACCACAACACCATTGGGACGTATCCAAACTGGTTCCAGAAACGTGGTCTAAACCTTGCGGTCACCAAAAAATATTCCCTACTTTGGTCACCTGTACACAATGAAATCGTTCCTATTATGTGCACATAACTAGTAGCAAAGTATTTTAAAGTTACTGCAATGGTCACCGGTATGTTCCAACTACTAATTGTGTTAGTTGAGTTTAGTCTCTTTTGCCTTTCGGCGCCGAGGACCATTCATACAACGCGGAAGTGTAACGAATGCAACGCGCCGCAGGCAACTTTACTACGCTCCCCAGCAACCAAACATACCACACACTCAACAATCCTAACCTGACTTACGAGTAACTTAACTAATGAGTTCAAACTCATTTTCACTTCACATTTACGACTTCGGCGAGATTTAAAGCCATAGACCCCTGGTTGCTAAATGGGTTGCTAACCCACTCAACCACTCAGGTGGGCTACTCTTACATATAGAGAGAAAGAAAAAGCGTGATTTGTATTCCACAGAAATTCACGTTATTACTAGAATCAGGATATGGTTACAATGTCAATTTTAGATAATGGTATATCAGTTGAAATCAAATAGTAATAAAACCCCATTTTTAAGAATGTCAGAGCATTACATTGTTCTACTGATAATCCTACTATCAATACATTTTCAAAAAATGAACTGTATTTGCCGCAGCATGAGTTGTTGCGTCATCCTGTTGTGTGCCTTCGAAAAATATTAACCTAACTACCCCACGATTACTCATTCTAACTTCATATTTTCTCTGGATGAAAGGGGGATTTAATTGTGTGAAGAATTACGGCTGTTCTGGGATTTAATATACCCATTAAAGCAAAACAATTCTTCGTTTGTTAAAAAAATAGTTGGATTTAATTGCTCATTATTAAGATGATCTCTTGTTTGATAATCTTGTTCTGAAACACCCAGAACGAAAAGAAGTCGATGAAGATGCATATATTAACTTTTCTCTCCATAGTCTCGTATCATCAACTTGCTAGAATAATAATTTCTAGACAGTGTATTTTATTGTCTAATACTTTCAATTAAAACAAGTACTCTCTTTGGTATACCAGATTCTTATTTCCTTCCAACACTTCCAGTTTCTCCAAAACTGTAGACCCAATTTTTCTCCAAGTTATAAAGTTTTGATGGGTAATATTACTACTGTGTTCCCTCCCTGATTGACATATTCTCAAATTAAATAATAAAAATATATTTGTCGTCTTCGTTGCCTAATGAGAAGTCGTAGCATTTCTATTATTTAATTTTCAAATGCGACTGGCTTTTACCAATTCGCTTGTTACAGAACTGGAACTAGCGTAAATTTACTTATGGAGGATCGTACAGCCAAGGCCAACGGACGAAATCACGAACAAGGACAAATTCTAACAGAAATACCAACGTATTCTAACCCCACGGAATGAGTCTCGAAGAAATACTACATCTATCATATTGGACTGCCATAAAAAAATCTGTAGAGAAATATATGTTATAGAATCTTAATCAAACTTTTCACATTTTTCTCGTCAGTATGTCATTTGGGCTATTATGTTTTAGTAAACATTACATGTCTTTAAGAGAATCTCTAATGACTCAATGTACAAAACAGCGACTCGAACCTTTATCCAAATTTGCGAAAGTTGTGTGCATAAATGTTTATATTTATTATTTTTCAATTCGCATGCCTCTGGTTTCACTATGGAAACGAAATAAGTTGCCAATCTCGTTAAAATCCCCTAATATAAGTAAATATTAACTAGAAGCAAAAAACCTTTGAAATATTGGCTTCTAAATCAGGTTAACAATCTACTTGTCGTTTTCTTTGGTTGCATAATGGGAAGGCGCAAAATGTCTCTATTTAATTTTCAAGCGTGGCATCCTTGCCCACGGTTTACTATGCCGATTTTATTCTTTAGCATAGAAAAGAATGTCCGGTGACAACGGGAACTTATAAAATGACCACAACCAGTACTTATTATTTCCTCTTGTGGGTATTCGTATTGAAATAAATATATTTTACTATTTTTATTTTGTTATTTGTCCAACAAATATTTTCATCATTCACGTATCACTATCACCTCCATCATATTACCAGTTGACAATATATTAGTTATACAATAACTAGAGAAATTAATATCTTATTTTTCATAACAGCGTGAATACCGTGACAGTAATGCATGTATGTACACGTCAAAGACCTTCAAATATATATAATATATTCGGTAACCTGCTGGTTATTGTGGAATAACAAATGCATCAAAAGTTTTCTGAAACTTATTTTATCGTTCCCATACCTGCTGTATGCGTTTATTTTTTGTGCTGCTCGTGTCGTTCTCATATGTTAACAATGTCGTAGGGATTTTAATATCCTTTTCGTTCAATAATTAAGATTAAGATGATATGACCAAATTCATTATGAATTCTGCTATTGTGTATAACTTCAATTTTTTTTATATACTAGTAAATGCAGCAGTTACCATTTTCTTTCAATCTTTCATGTGAATGAAAGTTTAAGTGTACTAATATAAAACATTCGCCTGTTATTTTTTTCTGAGTTGAAAAAGTTCCCTCATGATCGTATATTATTTGCAGGTCAATTCAAATAAATAGAAATACTGAAAGAAGGAAGTTGAAAATTTAATGGTTTGATCAACACCATTATTGCTATCCAATAATGAATAGCGAAAATGAGGCGAACGATCATTACTTACACGAAATAAAGAAAATGGAGTACTGATACGTTCTGTTAAGGATTCTTAAGGTAGCAGTACAAAAATTACAATCAAGGAAAGCAATGCCACAGGAGTGCTAATGAAACAAATAAGCACGTTGGTGAAGCGACCGACAAAAACCTTAAAAGAGCAACGCTAGTGAAACGGACCATAACCAAGTAATTTGTGGACTAAAGAGAGGTAGGTTTGGCTTGGTGCTTCACTGACACTTAAGTATATACAATAGAAAATTAATTAACAGAACTAATATACTATCTCAAACTTATAGGTATAAATCGGTTGAAGCAACCATAGTGCAGCGAACGCGACTACTGATGAATTGAGATGGATTTTATATAGGACTGCCTATTGTCGGTTTCTCGGTATTTTGTACTTTTGGAGCTCACGACAAGGAACAGTCAGCGATGTTGACATTCTTCTTCGGATTATCGCTGGCTATTTTCAGGGCCCAAGATCCCGGACATTGGCATTTTTTGAGATATTACAATGGCCCGCAACCTACTGCAAAGCTGTTATTGCGTAGCAAAACAAAATTAATATAATCTTCTAAACGACCTTGTCCATAGCAAACAAACAAACGTCCTAATAAGGCAAACTTCATAAATTAATATTCACTTTTAACTTTTAAAAATGTCAATTCCAGAGTTATATTACTGCATCTCAGAAAATCTGAAGCGAAAATTCAAACAAAAAACTAGCTAACTGGATTATTATTTATAGTTTGAGATACAAGAAATTCTTGAAAATTAGTCAGCTTGTTGTACTAAAGAACAAAAAAAAATCCATACACATAAGTAATTACTGAGAAGTGAACTAACAGACGAATTAACTAAACTAATCTAAGGCATGAATATTGTTTTCCATAAACGCTGCCTTTGTCCAACAATTGTTTTATTGGCAGTGCAGTATTTGTAAATAAATGAAGTTGCAATTCTGTTATTCGAAGAGATCATCTAAATATTTTGAATCTTTAAAAATATACAAAATATTTGAGTTCAGATTCGAAACTTTATGTAAAAACCAAGTTTTACTATCTTTGATTATATTTAGAAAAAACCTGAGACCCAAAAATGTCAATCAAGCTGTATATGGTCTCATAAGACCGCAGTGCCCGTATGAGTGCTTACTATAGAGAGCGAATATCTGAGTGGTTCATGATTTTGAGTACAGCAATTTTTTTCTAGTAATTCGTGTGCCAGCCACCTGTTGGAGGTTCGCCCGAAGTTGACCCATAAAACCAAGCTGTATACGGTTAAAATACTCCAATAATAGCAAGAGAAAATTGTAAAGAGCTCTGTGGATTAGTGGTTTGCACGTCTGCTTAGCATTTGGAAGGTCGTAGGTTTAATTCCCGTAGCCGTCTGCTCTAATTCAGGTGGCTTTCCTGAGTCAACAGAGTACCTTCTCTGAGGCTAATGCCAGGGCTGTACTTCTGCACCTTTCGTTGCCTCTCTGTTATTCTCCATCCTTTCTTTCTCTCGCCCATCCTGAAAAAATCCCGTTACTGGCTGAAGAGAGATGCAAAGTTCCTATAGCAGGCCGCTCCCAGTTGGGGCGAATTGAAATTACTTCGAATCTTTACCTTTTACTTTCTTTAAGAGAAAATTGTATTCGTAGGTTGATAGTACTACTCGTATCAAGTTGTAATATCAAAATCCAGTTCTTTTTATAAGTCATATTAGTAATTCTCTGATTAAATAATAAATCGCATCTACTCGTATGTGAGCATTCTGCTCACACTTTAAAACAGTTTTATAGCCAAGAAATTAATAGTGACTCCGTTTGGCTTCCGGCTTCCTGACTTTACAACGTTTATCTTTTCTTGTGTCAGGTAGCAAATAAAAGCAATACTCAGGTAAAGATAAGGGGTGTCTCATCACGCTATGCGCCACCGCGCACCTGTAAGCATTCCTTTCATCGCGCAACTAGCAGCATTAATTTTGATAGGACTCCTTTTGACACTTGATTTTAATATTACTTTGGCTTTGTTTATTTAACTTTGAAATTAGAGCGACGAATGAAACCTTTTTCACGAATATTCCACTCACAAGTAATGCAGGCTAAAAACTGTTTAATCAAGTGCTTTCAATTGTTAGAAAAGAAGCTGCTTACCCAGGGGATAACCACTGCTGAAGTTATTTAAATAGCATTTGTGTAATTGATATTATCAACTGCTAGGGAATTGTTATTAAATCTTTTTAAAATTACTATATAAAATATTATGAACTTATAAAGTGCCTTGTGATAATCACTTATAATAAAATGAGTAGTCAAAGTTATGTCGACTATTTTTGCGGTGGTATCACGAATCTCCATTGCGCTTTGGTACGATTAGGACTAGTGCGATAGACATGAGTAGTGATACCACCGCAAAAATAATCTACTTAACTTTGACTAAGAATGGCATTCGAGGAACTATTCAATGAACCAAACTACTTTTTCAAATTAGTTTTCAGTAAATCTAGCAACAAACTACGCAATTTGTTACGGTATAATCTTAATGAATCGACATTGCATGTATTCAACGTCAAAAGCGGGCTAGGGTTAGAAGGGTTTGCCGGTTTCCTAAAAGACACAGATCTAAAAATGTCTCGAAGCAGATGCTCGGCTTCTGTTACCCTCAACTAGCTTAATCGGGAAGGCGTGGTTCGACAAACTTAACGAAACCGACAGGGGTTATCCTATTCTAATCCCTAACAATTCAATTCATAAATGGGGAAAATGCTCGGAGCGCCACTTGTTTTTAAACAGAGAATTGCTAACGCAGCGAAAACAAGAAATACCACGTAGCTATGAAGAGCTCCTCCAGGTTGCTTCACACCACTTCAGCGTCACTCGTCAGCTCCACCGACGCCGGATGCAAACGTAGGGTGGCCACAAAAATCGAAGTCACTTACCTTCGATGGCCACCGCTCTGGAAGCTAATAACAAAATACAGAACACCCCTGATCTTAAGGGCTTACGCGTTCTATCGCATGCTCTGGTCTTTACATGAAAATACACTCGGCTAAAGCCGTATTTAGTTGAGGACGCAATAGGGTCACACATTTAAATCAAACCAATAATTAATTTAGCCAATAATGAAATTTAATGATTTAAATTTTCGTACATCAAGCCAAAAATCGGCTATCAAAAAGGTTACACCCTAGCTGAGGACAAAAAGGGGATCCCACGCAAGAACTAACTTAATCTAAACAGAGTTACAAAGAAAAAGACAACTGAAATATTGGCAGGAGTAAGTAAAGCTTCCGCCTGTAATGATCAACTGACATATTTAAAATACAAAGACGTACGCAATGTTCATAACTCCGCACACTGCGCAATAAACAAATGATAATAACACACCCGGCACTGGATAAGCGTAACAGTTAACAATGTACAAATTTACCTTAGCCCAGGCATGGTAGTCTGTTGGGAGTCCCAGCCTCGGTGATGCTTCAAAGGACGCTGGGGTTGGTGATTGCTTCCTACAGTGTAGAACAGGGTAGACCCAAGGGTTAAGCGGAACGGTGGGCAGCGGCCCAAAAGAGTGCAGAGGAAAGTCACGATGATAATACAATGTTGCGCGGCGAGCTCCCACTAATTACAGTAAGCCCGGCGTTGATACACAAATTTGCATACAGCAATGGTTTTCCCCACATAACAAGGAAAAGTTAGTTAAAGGCTTCAAGATGACGTCTCTGAACAAATCGGCAAATAGTGCCAAGACCTTCCCCGGGAAGTAAAACTAAATGAGACGCCGCTGCCTATCGTACCGATGCCGGCTTCATTACTTTACTTCCATTTGCTCGCCGCGCGCGTACTTTCAGAACGCACCAGAATGATTGCTTCGAAGGTTCGAGCTTCACTCAAAGAATTTCCTTTAACACGGAAGAACTCAACAACTGGTTTAAAATCACCAGGCACAAGTCGAGGCAGCCCTCGGCTGCAAAACAATGCCCGCCGAGGGCTGAAGAAAAACCAAACGTGTTACCACTACAATAGTCGGTAATAAATTAATTAATTTCCAAACCGGCTACGCGTGATAGATACAATGGAAGAAAATTTCGAACCCCGAAACCATTATTTTCATATGCACAGTTAACTGCGGGTTTATCAAACTTTATTTTTATTTCTCAAAGCTCAGTCAAAATGCGTAGGTGGAAAGCGAGGTTGACGAAAGCCTTCAACGGGTGATGCAATTGCCGACTTAGCAAAATTTGGCTACAAAATTTCCTAGAAGTCCCGCTTGGGGTGATAAGGCCTAAAGGAAAGTTTCACACAATGAACGAAAGCTACTGCGTATCGGATTAAAATTTAAGGGCTTAAATTAGTGATGGGAAGTTTCGATACTTTTGCGGACTCGTTCATTCCAATCCCATTCCGCAAGTGGATCGAGTCCATCGCATTCGATCCTCGGATCGACATCGAAATTGAATGTGCTTTTCAGACACCCGGGGTCCTCGGTCATTCCGGGCCCGGAACGAACAACGCGAGGATCTTTCTTTTGGTGAGTGGTTACGCAGTCACATACAAAGCCACCAAAAGCCATAAATCACTGATAACTGATAAAAAAGCATGCAACTTCGGCCGTATCATGTGTCGCCTGTCGACGTCCAGCCTTTAAAACGAACACCATCATCATTTGCTGTTCCCCATCAACACATTGTATTGTATTCTGTATTGAAATGGATTGAATAACGGAATAACAAAGAAATGAATGTCCGCGAGAATTGACGCCTCGCGACCTTTTCGTTCCTCGGAACGAATCCGGACCAAAACTTGGACTCGATCCAAATCTATCCTGCCCCAGATTCGATCTTTTGTATCGAATCCGACCGGATCGACACATCGCTAGCTTAAATATCAAGTTACAGAGGCCAACAAAAGGCAATACACAAAACTTAAAACGTTAGCCTGGGTTATCAATAATGCCAAACAAAGAATGAATTCACGGGCACAATTCGACGAAATCTAAACTGGATGGGAATGCTTTTAATAAACTACGTGGTTCCAAAATTGCTTACGAGGTTTCTAGGTCGCAAACGTATCCAGAAAAATTCGGGCAGAATATATTTAACTAATTTCGTAAATGACAACCTATAGTTGGACTGACAGCACAAATGGCTTAACGAGGTCGAATATTCTAACACCCCCTTTACTAGAGATCAATTTCCCAAATTGGTCTTTGAGACGACCGAGAGAGTTGCTAGAAGATTCGCTTAACCTAAGATGCGGGAAGAGATAGCCGTCACTACTCAGGATCCCAACCACACTACGACGGATAGCGTCCAAACAAAAGAGTGGGAAGAAAGAAGAAGAAGAAGATAGACCGGATACGACGGTAGAAAATACGAAAACTTATTATCATAAATGTCAAATCCGGGAAAAGTCATTAATACGGGATTGTCAAAATCGGGAAAACGTCTTACGCCCGAACACAATTCCGTCCAACCGACCAAGGGAACTCGGGGAGTATTTGTAAGGACTACAAACACATAAAAAAAGTAGAAGAAGTCCATTATCTAACCCCAAAGGTTAATCTGAAGAGGGCACGCTGCGCGTGACGGGATCAGCGCATTGTGTGAATCCCACAGCAGGAGCACCAACAGGGAAAGAAAGGACAAAAGGTTGTGACAGAAACTGTCAAAAATGGTCAATGATCGGGAGTAATATAAAAGAAGTCTAAGTCCACCGAAATCCTCAATCGATGACGATGCCGAAAGCCAAATAGTCTCTGAATTCGCATAATGCGGGACCGAAAATGACTCCAACACCGAACACCAAAAGAAAATCCGGAAAAACAAAGTCTCCAACAAATGTCAAACATAAACTTCACTAAAGACACAACATGCGAACAGCCTGGCCTTGACTGTCACACGAAGCTCAAAAGCTTACAACGAAATCGCTTCTCCCAAAATCCAAAGGGCAAAGACACTAAAGTGACAACCTAAAGTCATCAAAACAAAATTCGGTAGGCGACGACAGATCGTCCATAAATAAGTCACTTAAACACAACGACAACAGGCGACTAAATCGCAACATACTTCAACATGGTAAACTACTAAGTCAATAAACGAAAGGGGTACGACAAAAAGTGTACAAGACACTACGACAAGTGTTGATGCACGCGATGAAATCAGCAAACGAAGTTGGGCGATACATGATAGAAATGGGAACGAAATAGAAGTCAATCAAGAAAAACTACGTCAAGCCAACTACATGGTTTGAGAGATATTACAAATTCGCATAAAGCGGATCTTACAAACACACCAACGCAAAACCACATCCTAACAACGAACCAATAAAGAACAAAGAAACGAAATGATTTCCAACTCGTTAACGAACAACAACGCGGCACCACATCAAAAAATGACAACAAAAAAAGTCAACATCGGTAATCTAAATGCGTCAATGTCGATAAACTCTATTAACTTTAACTTAAATTCGGAATAGCACCATAAAAATTTCAACTTAAGCTGAAGGCTAAACACAATCAACAATAAACGAATTAAAAAAAAAGTTCGATACCTTCCAAAAATTTCAGAGTTTTCACGAAAAAGACTAAAAAACACGGTTTATTTAATGATCCATACTAAAATAAACGATTGCACCAAAAAGAATGGCTCCAAAATATGCCTTAGCACAGAAAAGAAAATGTTGAAATGTTGAACACGAAAAAACACAAAAATCCCACGAAAATCCCGGGAAAAACAACGTTTGGTCTATCAAGCGGATAGCAAGGAACTCATTTAATAAAAGAAAACAAATAGGATACGCGTCCTGGTATGAAAAAAACACGTTTCCAAATTTCAAAGTCCTAAAAAGTCAAGTTGTTATGAAAACTACTGGAAAAAAAACTATATGTCGTTGATGCCAAAGACTAAAATGAAGCTGTATGACAAGAAAAGAAACACAAAAACAATTCCCTAAAGGCGTTATCGACAAAAACAAAGTCCCACGGCCGGGCAGCCACTTAAGGGTGCCTCTAACAACATGAAAAACTAAAAAAAAACAATGCCAGAAGGGCGTTAACGACAAAAACCAAGCCACACGTTGGCGCGACACTTATATCTGTTACGGTATAATCTTAATGAATCGACATTGCATGTATTAAACGTCAAAAGCGGGCTAGGGTTAGAAGGGTTTGCCGGTTTCCTAAAAGACACAGATCTAAAAATGTCTCGAAGCGGATGCTCGGCTTCTGTTACTTTCAACTAGCTTAATCGGGAAGGCGTGGTTCGACAAACTTAACGAACCCGGCAGAAGTTATGCTATTCTAATCCCTAACAATTCAATTCATAAATGGGGAAAATGCTCGGAGCGCCACTTGTTTTTAAACAGAGAATTGCTAACGCAGCGAAAACAAGAAATACCACGTAGCTATGAAGAGGTCCTCCAGGTTGCTTCACACCACTCCAGCGTCACTCGTCAGCTCCACCGACGCCGGATGCAAACGTAGGGTGGCCACAAAAATCGAAGTCACTTATCTTCGATGGCCACCGCTCTGGAAGCTAATAACAAAATACAAAACACCCCTGATCTTAAGGGCTTACGCGTTCTATCGCATGCTCTGGTCTTTACATGAAAATACACTCGGCTAAAGCCGTATTTAGTTGAGGACTCAATAGGTTCACACATTATATGAAACCAATAATTAATTTAGCCAATAACGAATTTAATTATTTAAATTTTCGTACATCAAGCCAAAAATCGGCTATCAAAAAGGTTACACCCTAGCTGAGGACAAAAAGGGGATCCCACGCAAGAACTAACTTAATCTAAACAGAGTTACAAAGAAAAAAACATCTGAAATATTGGCAGGAGTAAGTAAAGCTTCCGCCTTTAATGATCAACTGACATATTTAAAATACAAAGACGTACGCAATGTTCATAACTCCGCACACTGCGCAATAAACAAATGATAATAACACACCCGGCACTGGATAAGCGTAACAGTTAACAATGTACAAATTTACCTTAGCCCAGGCATGGTAGTCTGTTGGGAGTCCCAGCCTCGGTGATTCTTCAAAGGACGCTGGGGTTGGTGATTGCTTCCTACAGTGTAGAACAGGGTAGACCCAAGGGTTAAGCGGAACGGTGGACAGCAGCCCAAAAGAGTGCAGAGGAAAGTCACGATGATAATACAATGTTGCGCGGCGAGCTCCCACTAATTACAGTAACCCCGGCGTTGATACACAAATTTGCATACAGCAATGGTTTTCCCCACATAACAAGGAAAAGTTAGTTAAAGGCTTCAAGATGACGTCTCTGAACAAATCGGCAAATAGTGCCAAGACCTTCCCCGGGAAGTAAAACTAAATGAGACGCCGCTGCCTATCGTACCGATGCCGGCTTCATAACTTTACTTCGATTCGCTCGCCGCGCGCGTACTTTTAGAACGCACCAGAATGATTGCTTCGAAGGTTCGAGCTTCACTCAAAGAATTTCCTTTATCACGGAAGAACTCAACAACTGGTTTAAAATCACCAGGCACAAGTCGAGGCAGCCCTCGGCGGCAAAACAATGCCCGCCGAGGGCTGAAGAAAAACCAAACGTGTTACCACTACAATAGTCGGTAATGAATTAATTAATTTCCAAACGGGCTACGCGTGATAGATACAATGGAAGAAAATTTCGAACCCCGAAACCATTATTTTCATATGCACAGTTAACTGCGGGTTTATCAAACTTTATTTTTATTTCTCAAAGCTCAGTCAAAATGCGTAGGTGGAAAGCGTGGTTGACGAAAGCCTTCAACGGGTGATGCAATTGCCGACTTAGCAAAATTTGGCTACAAAATTTCCTAGAAGTCCCGCTTGGGGTGATAAAAGGCAATACACAAAACTTAAAACGTTAGCCTGGGTTATCAATAATGCCAAACAAAGAATGAATTCACGGGCACAATTCGACGAAATCTAAACTGGACGGGAATGCTTTTAATAAACTACGTGGTTCCAAAATTGCTTACGAGGTTTCTAGGTCGCAAACGTCTAAATGCCTGCTAATACGAATTTTGAATGTAACTATACAGGGTCGTATCCAGAAAAATTCGGGCAGAATATTTTTAACTAATTTCGTAAATGAAAACCTATAGTTGGATTGACAGCAAAAATGGCTTAACGAGGTCGAATATTCTAACAAATTTCTATAGTAACAGAACACGACTTTTTCTAATAAACATCACATTTGTTTAAAATAGTCGCTTGCATACCTTCTAGGAAGATATATCCACTGATATTTTGTTGATTGGTCAAGAAACGTAAAAATTCTGGATTTTTATTAATCACTTTTTGACAGATGACAGGTGAATTGAATGAATTAAAATATTATGCAGTTGCTATAAAATTCTTATAAATTATTAAAACTCGTTATGATCTAATAAAAAAATAATGAATGTTATTAAATTCGGAAATTATAAAATTAGAACAAACTCATACTAATACTATGAAATCTAAGAGATTCTGCCCATGTGGCATGTCTTCTATAATTTATGAATTCTGCTATTGGATTATGTCAGTCCATAAATTATATAAATCACCTCTTCCATACCTTCATCATATGCAATATACATTCTTGTAAGCCCTTCCAATATATGAGCTGAAGCTGCGGTCACTATCAAGGACAATGGCTAATTCGGGAATAAATTTGGTAAAAGTTGCCAGTAAGTATTCCAAAATTTTCGTTGTTGATTTGATAACCGCCAGATGCATTTCCTGCTTTAACCAGAAGTCAAGAGCCCTCCAGAAAACCTTTCTTTGACCCATCATGGACCACTATCTATTCGATCGATTGTAAATAGCGTCATATTTTGTTATTATTTAAACATATTGAGCTTGTATTTAATTACACTATTTGTTCGTAATGCATCGTGCACGGCGATTTTTAGAAAAGACCACAATGCTCATTATTTATACTTGTCTTACTTAGGAACCTCCTCATATCTTAAAGACAATCGGATTCAGGAATGTTCTAGCGGAGAAATGACAAAAAATGTAAAAGTATTTCTCTCTCTCCCTCTCTCTATGCAATCCAACATATCGCCACTCACGCGGTGGCCTTATATAGTGTTTTCTATTAATTATCTTCCAGGTTAGAAATTATGTTTATGACTATATCTCGCCATATCACTCTATGTATATTTTCTGGACAGCGATCCCTATGTTTCTGTGAAGCAGTTGCTTTGCGGTGATTTCATCAACTTGGAGACCTTTCTCTTCTACGTTAACTATTCTGTTTGCCTTGGAGAATAATGATTACCAAGTGTTGCGGAGTCTTATTAAAGAACAGACGCGTTTGTTCACTGAGTGAGGCAACAAAGAATTTTTTTAAGCCCTTGACTTCAAAAAACTGAAATTTTTAATTGTTTGTTCGATCTAATTCTGCAAGAGCAACAAAATATCTGGAAGAAATTGCGCCATTTAAAATACTGATTTGTATTAGCATCATTTTTTTCATGAAGAATAAACTAAGTGTCAATAATTATTGAATACATTATCTCTAATTTTTAGGAAATTTCATTTGTATTTCGAGAAAAATGTCTTTAGAAAACGATTTTTTGTGCCGGCATTCTTATATTCTGAAAATCCTTCCTTGAGCGACGATCTTCTCTATCCCGTATTTTTGTATTACAAAAGCTCTACTTTGGGAGGCGATTCAATCGATTCAGTATTCTAGATGTGTTTTGTGGGGGACAATTTTCTCTATTCTATACTTTTGTATTATAGAAGCTTTTCTTTGAGAAACGTTATTTTTTATTCCGTATTTTTTATATTCTAGAAACACATCTTTAGGGACAATCTTCTTAATTCTGCATTTTTCTATCCTAGAAGCCCTTCCTTGGAATATTATTTCCTTTATTCTATGTTTTTGTATTCCAGAAGCCCACATTTCTTCCTTCCGGATAATTTAATTCTAAAACTCCTTCTTTGAGAGAAGAACGTGTCTATTCCATATTTTTGTATTATAGAAGCTGTTTCTTGGGAGATGATCTTCTGTATTCTGTAATTATAGAAACCCTTTTTTGAGAGACAATCTTACCCATTCTTATATTTTTGTATTATAGAAGCTTTTCTTTGTAACACAATATCTTCTATTTTATAGTTTTATACTTTACAATCGTTTTTAGGAGACTATTTTCTCTATTCTGTGTTTTCATATCGTAGAAGCCCTTCTTTGGCAGAAAATATTTTCTATTGTGTATTTTTACATCGTAGAAGCCCTTCTCTGGGAGGATTTTCTCTATTCTGTATTCTTGTGTTTTAGACACCCTTCTTTGAGAAGCAATCTTGTATTTTGTATTCTTGTATTCTAGGAGCCTTTCTTGGGAAGATAATCTTGCCTATTCTGTATATTTGTATCCTAGAAGCTTTTCTTTGTGAGACGATCTCCTTTGTTCTGTATTCTTGTATTCTAAAATCCCTTCTTTAGGAAGCAATCTTCTTCATTTTCTATTTTTGACTTGTAGAGAGACTTCTTTAGCAACAATCCTCTGTATTACGTATTTTTGTATTCTAGTAATCGTTTTTTGAGAGACAATCTTCTATATTTCATATTTTTGCAATATAGAAGCCCTTCTTTGAATGACAACCTTCTCTATTTTGTAATTCTAAAAAACCTCCTTTAGGAGACAGTCTTGTCCATTCTTATATTTTTGTATTATATATATATAGGAGACGATATTTTCTATTCTGCATTCTTGTAATCTAGAAAACATTCTTTAGGGGCCAATCTTCTGTATTCTGCACTTTTATATCGTAGAAGCTTTTTTCCAGAGATGATCTTCTCTGTTCTATATTCTTGTGCTCTATAAACTCTTGTTTGGGAGACAATAGGTTTTATCATCTTTCCTTGCATCATAGGAGACATTTTTCATTTTGTATTTTTGTATTCTAGAAACGATAGGACACTCTATTCAGTACTTTTATATCGTAAAAGGCTTTATTTGGGATATGATCTTCTCCATTCTTGTATAGTAGAAACTATTTTTTGAGAGACAATCTTCTCTATTCTGTATGTCTATAGTCTAAAAACATTTCCTTTATTCTGTATCGTTGTGGAGTAGTTGTAAATTGCAATGCAAAACTTAATTAGCGATTTTGATCTTGTTGAAATGTTCATAATAAGTCTGCAGCACTTGTTTCTTTGAATATGTTTTATTATATTTTCCTTCTTAGTGTCAACTTTTGATAATCAACAATCAATATTTATTAATTTTACTCTACAAAACCAAAATTATTTTTCAGAACTGTTAATACAGTAGGTACCTAATCCTTCTTCCGTCAAAACAAAACTATAAAATTGGAAGGTGGTCCATACTTTTTTTATGAAAGGCAAATAAAAACATGTTATGGTATTTGACTAGTAGTTAAACTATACTCCCAGCTGATATTGTCATTTGAAACGAACTCTGGCGTTCAATACATTTTGCCACCTAAAGCAAATAAGCACATTGTTTTCGAAATCACTTTCTGTTCTAACTAATGAGTGTGGATAATGGGCACGTATCTGTATATGAGTTGATAACTACTTAGAAAGTTATTACTGCAATAAATGATAGCAATTGTATTAGTCTACTTTTCCAGTAATCAAAGAAGAGAAAAAAATACCTTGTTTGCACTTCATATGCTGATGGAAATAGAGTACGTTGTACTACAACTAATTGCTGTTATTTTAGAATAGTAATTATCTTTAAAAAATTATTAAATGCAAAATAAAGTTAGTCACGGTTCATTGTTTATGATCCGTAAAGTAAATATTCACTTGCCGAATTCTTTGCTATTTTATTTTTAAGAAGTATAAAATAGGTATTTAAAGAATACAAAAGCTTCTACACTCCACACAGAAATTACTATCAAATATTGACAAATAAGTGCAACAAAATTGATATTTTTCGATCAGGGAAGTTGGAAAAAATAAGGGTTTATCTAAATCTCTTTAAACAATAGCAGTATTAAGAGCCAAACGTTAAGTAACTCTTGGGCAAACAAAATCATTCAAATTGACAGGTTGTCTCTGCTTGTGGCAAAATAACTGCAAATGCGGCTTACATGTTTCATACTTTACATACAAGTCACTGGCATACATAAAGAGCAACACCGTTGAGTAGGCGAGATGGAAATGCTTAGTGATCTGCATCCTGAAATCGCAGAACTTTGCAGTTTTATACAGACGTGCAAACGGTATTTACTTAGAAAAAGAAAAGCAGTCGTGAAAGACGGCGGATAGCTTTCGACGGCTTTCAGGACATGCACCGTGAAAGTGCCCTGAAATGAAGCCATGAAATAATAAATTGCGTTATGCCGGCGCTGCTGCACCGCTTCGAGGTAATTTTACACATTTTTGTACAGGAAGATTAGCCCGTTGTAATGGCACCGCAGGCGCTGTCGTTCGTGGTAAAATTGTCCATAATTTTTTGAGTAGTGCGGCAGTTTAAAACGTGGTTGAACACAATGGTGCTTGTGCTTTTCAGAGTAAAAAGCTACACTAGGAATCCGAATTCAAACTAAACTGATATATACTAAAACGGCATAATATGAGATCACACAATTACATCCCATTATACGTTTTCTGTATGACAATGCAGGAGTATTTATTTGGGAGCTAACAAGATGAGCTGCAACTTTAAAAGTGTAAGCGCAAGAACTGCCCCAATACTCGTTAACTTGCCTAGGGACACACCGACAAGTAACTAGGGAAATTATCCTCTCGAAGTTCGCTGCAACATTTCCTGGTTATACTTTAATCTGTGCTAATATTTTTATAAATTCTCAATGGAAAATTAAAACTTGTGCGAAGTTGTTGGCAGATAGTACTGGTACTGGTATTTAATTAACTTGGATATCTCGGATTGCTTAGTAATTAAAAATTTTAAATAATCGATATGCGGAGTCTCGTTTACACGATTGGTTAACAGCTACGTAAAATATGTCATCGATGAGGGTATATTATGAAAATTTATGTAAATAAATTTCTTATATGATTTTATTAAGAAAAATAATATTATGCATTCAAAGAAGTTTTATACTCCGAATATTTAAATAGTTTCCGGGTGTCGAAATGAGACCATGAGAACAATGAAATTTATTTAAGATTGCGGTGATAATTTTACTTAACTGTCAAGAATTACACCGTATTCCAACTGTTCCTGTCGTTAATCTTGAACATCTCTGTTTGCTATTCTATTTTTACCACGCATGCAAAGGAGAATCTCCAGGGTCGAATTCCTTTTTCTTTCAAACAACAAAAATAGGCTTCCAGGCAACACGTTTTTGTTTTTTAGAATGAAAAACTCGCCTATCGTACTGTACTCGATAATTTTAATGACAGTGACTTAATGCAGGTAGATCGCGAGGTTTTATTCCTTTGCCATCATCTAGTTTCAACTTATATGTACATATAGTCACTTTCAATAAGGGAAAAGAAACTTACTAAACTATCTATTTAAGAATAACCTCTATTTGATGAACAGTTTCGTTTGCAAGAAGCTTCACAGAAGATGGACATGGAAAAGCCCGGATAGAAAGACACGCAACGAAATACGTTATATCATAACCAATAACAGAATAAAGATGTCAGGGTTACACAGATTTACAACAAGACCATCGAAAGAGCCACTGCAAAAATCCACACAAAGAAAGAGAGGAGTAAGGTGATACAGAAAAGGTAATTTAAAACCTGAACACAATCACAAAACGAGAAATGATTGGAGGAATACAGTAATGCCTTTCAAAATTAAACGCAAGAACAGAACATAGACAATATGAACAACGTAATAATGAAAACAATAACAGAAGCGCCGAAAAAGCCCTGCGTAAGAAATAAAAAAGAATAAAAAATTGGCCATAACACAAAACCAAAAGTAGAGAATAGAAAAATGCTACTTAAGGATAAAAATGCCGACCAAAAAGAAATAAATGCAAGTAGTAAAGAAATATCAAAAGTCATCAGAAAGGATATATGGAAGTGTAAACAGGGTAAGATCATCTGGGACAGACCATTGAGAAAAATGGAAGCATGATAATATTAAGACGTAGACTGGCAACAGAGAAAAACTAAATTCTTGAACTAAAAAATAAATATGGAGAAATAATATCAACTAAAGAATAAATACTGCATACAGTGGAAGATTTTTACGAAGGTCTATATAGAAACCGATTAGGTTTCGAACCAGACGAACAGGAAATTTTAAAAATGATTAACCAAGGATCCGAGGACATGCTAGAAATATCTGAAAATAAAACCCAATATACCTTAAGAAAAATTAAAAATAATAAGGCGCCAAGTGAAGATGATATAGTCATAGAGGCCATCCAACTAGAAGGTCCTGATTTAATTAACACGATTAAAAATTATTTAACTTATGTCTGCAAGACCAATTCATTCACCAACTGGAATAATTCTATAATGGTCCTTCTTCGCAAGAAAGGTGATAAAACGAGTTCGGAAAACTACAGACCAATTAGCCTTATTTACCATTTGTTCAAGCTATACACGCGAATAATCACCACTAGACTAGCAAAGAAACTGGATTGCTACCAATCGAAAGAACAGGCCGGATTTCTGATGGAGAAAACTGTTGAATATAACAGACCACTGGCTTTGATATTCGTCGACACTGTCGAAATGATCTCAATTTTAAGAGTACTGAAAGACTGCAGAATGGATCTGAGATACTACATTATTCACCACATCTACGAACATGCTACTGCCACCATAAATCTTCATAGTAGTAGCAAAAAGATCAAAACTAAAAGAGGTGTCAGACAAGGAGACATTATCTCACCAACACTGTTTACAACTGTCTTGGAAGAAGCTTTTAAAATAATAGGTTTAGAAAATGAAAGAATTATGGTTTATGGAAAAAAACTTAATCATCTACGTTTTGCGAACGACATAGTCTTAATACTAGACAACTTCAACGAATCCAGAGAAATGCTACATGAATTAAAAATTTGACCTGAAAACAAGCTATAACAAGACAAAAATCATGACCAATTTAGAAAAGAGTGAACATCAAAATCGAAATTTTCAAGAAATATGTATATCTGGGACCATGAAATTGGACTAAGCAGAGATAACCCAACATGTGAACTTGCTGGAAAATAGCAGTGGGTTGAGAAGCATATTGAAAGTTGATGGATGTATTTAAGATATTCAAATGATGTCTATTAACATTAAAAGGAAAGTCTTTAACAAGTGCTTTCTCCCTGTACTCGGATTTAACACTTACCATTACTCAAACATCAGCTAGGAAACTGCGAACGACGCAACGCAGAATGGAACAGTCCGTTCTTCGCATAACTCACGCAGAAATATAGGCGGAAGCTAGGTGAAACTGGGCGGGTCACGTATCCAGATTAAAAGACACAGGTGAACGAAGAAAATTCTTGAACAGAGGCCCAGGACCAATAAACGAAGTCAAGGAAAGCCACCAACTAGATGGACAGACGATCTCAATAGAATCTTCACGAACTGGATTGCAACGGTTCAAGATAGAAGTAACTGGAAACGTTTCGAGGAGGCCTATGTTCAGCAATGAACATAAATAGGTTAAGTGATGATGATGACAGCAACTATCTGCACATAACCAATATTTCTAAGTCATATTTATGGAATTTTCCGAGTATATACTGAAGAAAAACATCTCTACTTTTAAGGATGCTTTCTGACTAAGAATTGATCATAATATGCCTAGCCAAGCAAAGAATTCTGTTTTTTTGTCAATATGATTACCCCAGGTAGATCTTCTGTCTATATAGACGCGCAAGGTAAAAACTTTTGTCTAGCCCTGGTCAAAGTTTTATTTTAATACCCTGTCTAGTTAGTCATTTAAATGTCTACTCCTATCTGTAATTTAAACTCACTTGCATTCACCTGGTGATCATGTGTGATAATAGCTGTATTATCGACATACATTGCTATTTCTCAGTCAGTTATGTAGCACTAGCCCTAATATGGATCCTTGCGAAACTCTTGCGACTATCGATCTGGATATGGAAAATTTAATGATACGAAGTTCTGATACTTCATGGTAGGGATGGGCGCGTGACGTGAAAACAATCGGGTCACGGCGGGTCCCATCGTGAACGTGAGTAACATTTGAAAGTCGGGTCGTGAACGTGAGTGAAAATTTCCAAAGCGCGATTCACGTTTCACATAAATTTCACATTAAATATTTAGTAACGAATAAAAGACTGCAGCGTGCCCGGCTCCTCCGCAACCCGAAATGTGGAAGATCTAGAGCTGGAGCGGAAAGTTATTGTACTTCTTTGTGGCAGTCTGCAGCGACGGGGCTTCGAACTTTTGTTGTTTTGTAATTGTTGTGTTTACAGTCAATCGCGTGTCTGCGTCTATAGGCGACCAGGTAGAACTTACTTTTAGTTCCTCGAACATAAAGGTACTTTTAAACCTAGGAATTAAAAGTTGTATTGTCTTAAATTCCCATTATATTACTTCATCTATTTGAAGGGTTTGATGATTGGTAGAGTGACGATTAAATTATGTGTCCCATCAGTTTACGTATCGAAGACAAAAGACTTATTGGTTGATAGCCTGAAAAGAAGTTCAAACGTTTGCCGGGCTTATGGAACATCAATATTAAGTATTCTTTCCAGAAGGAGATGACGCAGTCACATATATAAGTTATAGGTTGCTTCTAGTAGAGCTAATATTTTATCTAATATGTTCCTAATTGCATTGTTAGGTATTATGACTAAGCCTTTCTTGACTTATGTTTTTTTAATAAATGGCTCAATTGCGAGTGGCCAAGTTGGTTTAAAGACGGTTCAAGTTTCAGAATCGCTGTTTTGAATGGATGTTTCTACATGGTGCTAAAGTTTCGATTTTCTTCGTGAATTGGTATAGTAAATGTTTGTTATGGATCATCTCTGAAGACTTCTGACATATCTGAATCTTTGCCAAAGATTTGGTTGCTCAGTCGAACTGGAAGAATCACTGTTGGTTGTATGAGAATCCCTTTGGTCGCAATCTATTTATATATATATATTGTTAAGGACTTTATAAACTTTTGCCGCCTCTCTTACATTCTGAATTCGTACTGTGCGCAGTAGACTGCCTCGCCGGCATCCGATTCCAAAAACACTTACGTTTCATCTGTCAAAGTGGCAGCATGCAAACCGGTCCGCACTCCGAAAGCTAATTCTTTGTAAATGTTAAACTGTTCGTGTTAATTTATGGCAATAAATTACTACCTTCGCTTTTCAACGTGTGTATAATTCAGTGAAACCTACAATCATACAGTCCACAAATTCCAAGGCGAGCTGGCGATCAGCGGTTTTCCAGATAGCGAAAAACTGAGAAGGCTACAAACATTGTACCTTCGATCCTGATTAGTGCTCAAACATTGGTCCTACAGAACCGGATTAAACCACATTAGGTCATTGCGGGTCCAAAACAGCGACAGCATTCGACAACATTGGTCATAGGCAAGTACAAAGCATATTCAGTTTTGTATTGCATCGCATATAATCGACCGCAAGGAGCAGCGTTCCAATTTCGCAGCAACGCGTGGAACGAAGAGGGCACATGCGGTGCCCGCAACGAGAGGAAGGAAGACAGCAGACGGTGCAGACGCAAGTTCGTGCAGGTGTCCATTGCAGCCGCAGCCGGCGCGGCGTAGTCCAAACCACAGCAACGAAGTAAAACGGCAAGGCGGCACACTCCAATAAACGTAAGCCTAATTTCCTATTTTTGCGTTTCCTATGCATAAATTTGGTTTATTTCGTCTGTGTTTGTACATGTGCATAATTTCAGCTGCGTATTATTGCGTAAACAAATGGTTTATGAATCATATAAACATTTTAATTGCGTGAAATGCCAAGCTATTACGTTTGTTAGCGATATCCCCTGCATGTTTCATAAATAATCCCGCGTTGTACCAAGGCCGTTTTCTGCGTCGTAGCAACAAGTTTCCCGCGTTGTACCAGGGTCGTTTTCTGCGTCGTAAGCTACAAGTTTCTCGCGTTGCTAGCAAGCGCTGTCTGCGTTATAAACAAATTCGCGCCAGAGGCGTGCGAAAGGGATTTATCATTAAAGAATATTTCAGATTCTGCAAGTAGTAAGGCTACCGCGCGTAGCATCTTGCCTGAAATATCACAGATAGTTGACCCGTTGGGTCCGCGTACCAGAAGCGTACAAAATTCACGCCAGGGGCGTACGAAAAGTAAGTTCGATCTGTTAAATTGTTTTTAATCTCAACAATTATGGATTCGCTTGTAAGAGCACGTGGCTCTATTAAAGGCAAGCTTACGCGTTTTTCAAATCATGTTCAATCTTTGCAAACAATTTATGATGAAGATCAATTCTTATCTAGCGCTCAGATTGTTCAATTGCAAGAAAGATTGGATGCTATAGCCACCGTGCTATCGGAATATGATGCGGTTCATGAACAAATTTTAGAAAACAGTAAGGATACAGAATCTGAAATGCAGCAACAAGTTGAATTTGAAGATTCTTATTTTTTCGCAATATCACAAGCTAAATGTTTGATTAATGAATACAACAAACAGTCTGATGTTGCACCAGATCGTTCTGGATCTCCTAATGGTAGCGTAAGATCAACGCATTCAAATTGCAGTTCACATTGCAATAATCAAGCTGTACGCCTTCCTGCAATTTCGATTCCCAAATATTCAGGAAGTGTTTCAGAATGGTTAGAATTTCGTGAGATATTTAGTAGCTTAATTCATGAGAATCAAACGTTAACTAATATTCAAAAGCTGCATTACTTAAAGGCTAGTTTACAGGGTGATGCAAGCCAAATTATAAAAAGTTTAGAGTTTACTGCGGGTAATTATACTCTAGCTTGGGAGGCATTGTGCAATCGATACAATGATCCAAAAATTCTGGTTCATAACCACCTCAAGGCCATTTTTGAACTGGAATCTTGCAGTAAGGAATCTGCAACTAAATTGCGTACGATTAGCGATATGTTATTCAAACATTTTGCAGCAATCAAATCATTAGCTACCGAAAGCGAGCTTCTTGATTTTGTTATAATTTATGTAGTTTCTAAAAAACTGGACCCCACTACATTTCGTGAATGGGAGGTCCTTAGAAACCGGTCAAGTTCTGACCTGCCTAATCTTGATGAGTTCAAGGAATTCTTACAAAATACAGCAAATCTTCTAGAAACTCTGGAAGTAAAAAATGTTAAGCTTGTACCCGAAAAGTCTTCCAAGGTACATTCGAAATCATTTGTGTCAGGTACCCCTTCGTGTCCACTTTGTAAAGGATCTCATTCCTTGTACAAATGCGATAAGTTTGTCAAGCTGTCTGTTCTTGACAGAAAGTCAAAGGCAAAAGAGCTCCGCGTATGCTTTAATTGCCTAACTCAGGGTCACCTTGCGAGCCTTTGTAGCTCCAAATATACGTGTAGAAAGTGCAAATCAAGGCACAGCACACTTCTTCATGAGGATAAACCTCAAAATGCTTCTTCTAGTCAACCAGGATCTGCGATGTCGGCAGAAACCCCTGTTGAACTAAACCAATCGATTTCGGCATTCTGTTCGAATGCTTTTTAGGTACTCTTACCTACGGCTACCGCTAAACTCATCGCTGATGATGGTACGCCTCACGTTGTGCGAATCCTGTTGGATTCCGGTTCCCAATCGAACTTTATACGTTCAGATCTGTGTAAAAAGTTGAAGCTTCCAACTCGCGAAGTCAACGTTACTGTTTCTGGCTTAAGTAAAGCCACTTCTCAAATCAAGGCTAGGTGTGATATCAAGCTGCAAGCCCCTCACACTTCATACGGCATTGGCCTATCCTGTCTTGTTCTCGATGAGATTACGGGTGTTACTCCAAGTTTTCGCGTCCAGCGAAACAGCTTCAAGGTTCCTGATAACATCAAGTTATCAGATCTGTCCTACGACCAACCGGGCACCATCGACATTCTGATTGGTTCGCCCATTTTCTGGCAGCTCCTTTGTATTGGACAAATTGGTCTAGGCCCAAATCTTCCCATCCTCCAAAAGACTCGTTTTGGTTGGATTGTTTCTGGCCCTACAGGCCCCCCTTCTGCGTACCCTGTACAGTGCAATCTTAGCACGATCGAGGATGCTTCTGACCCCATTGCTAGGTTTTGGCAACTCGAACATTACCCAGAGGAAAAGGTTCGCACAAATGAAGAGAACGCCTGTGAGGCACATTTCGTGCAAAATACTCAACGAGAAGCGAATGGTCGATTCGTTGTCTCTATCCCTTTCAAGAAGCCTGTAGAGGTACTGGGCGATTCATTGCAAATCGCTCAGAAAAGATTCTTATCAGTAGAGAATATTTCAGATTCTGCAAGTAGTAAGGCTACCACGCGTAGCAGCTTGCCTGAAATATCCCAGATTTCAGATTCTGCAAGTAGTAAGGCTACCAATCGTAGCATCTTGCCTGAAATATCCCAGATTTCAAATTCTACAAGTAGTAAGGCTACCAATCGTAGCAGCTTGTCTGAAATTTCCCAGATAGTTGACCCGCTGGGTCTGTCAAGCCTTTGGTGGCACGGTCCCACCTGTCTAAGCGAAGGTGAGGCATCTTGGCCTACTTCCATGTTCAATATTTCAGATTCTACAAGTGGTAAGGCTACCAATCGTAGCAGCTTGTCTGAAATATCCCATATTTCAAATTCTACAAGTAGTAAGGCTACCAAGCGTAGCATCTTGTCTGAAAGATCGCAGATATTTGACCCGCTGGGTCTGTTAAGCCTTTGGTGGCATGGTCCCACCTGGCTAAGCGAAGGCGAGGCATCTTGGCCTGCTTCCAAACATGTTCGTGCTGAGCTTCCAGAATTCAAAAAAGAAGTTCAGAGTCTTCCTGTAACCTCTGTTGAACCATTTCCGTTCAATCAGTATTCAAGCTTTGCTCGCTTACAACGAGTTATAGCTTATTGCTTTCGTTTTCATAACAATGCGCGAGCCCCTAAGGCTGATCGTCTTTCTGGCCCCCTCTCTACAGATGAACTGCAAGCATCTATTGTAAGGCTTGCCAGGTTCTCCCAACGCGAGTCATTTCCTGACGAACTTAAACTGTTGTCACAGAGCAAGCCTGTGAAACAATCTTCTGCTTTGATATCCCTGAATCCCTTTCTGGATTCCGAGGGACTGCTAAGAGTTGGTGGTAGGCTCCACAACTCTCAATTACCCTTTGACAAGAAGTTTCCTCTAGTGATTTCTGGCAAACATCCATTCGCCAAACTCCTAGTATCGCATGAGCATCTTCGGCTTCTCCATGCCGGACCTCAAATACTGTTAGCTAATCTCAGAGAACGATATTGGATCACCTCTGGCAGAAATATCGTCAAGCAAGTGGTTCATCAATGCTTACGGTGTTTTAGATTCTCTCCTAAGTTAACTGAACCCATAATGGGAGACCTGCCAGCCTCTCGTACTCAATCATCGCCCCCATTTCATACGACTGGTATTGATTATGGTGGACCTTTCATGATAAAGGATCGCAAGGGACGTGGTTCTAAACTAGTAAAGTCCTACCTTTGTCTATTCGTTTGTTTCGTCACAAAGGCAGTGCACCTTGAATTGGTCGCTGATCTTTCTACTGAAACCTTCTTAATGGCTTTTCGCCGGTTTGTGGCTCGACGAGGCAAACCGCTCCATGTCTAC
Source organism: Agriotes lineatus (assembly GCA_940337035.1). Lineage (NCBI taxonomy): Eukaryota > Metazoa > Arthropoda > Insecta > Coleoptera > Elateridae > Agriotes > Agriotes lineatus. The sequence continues at coordinate 159,925,927 of OW679197.1, forward strand.
TCAGACAACGGCACTAACTTTGTAGGCGCTAATTCCGAGTTAATCGAATTAGGCAATTTTCTCGCGGAACAAAACCCTTCTATTTCCGAATCAGTCGCGAACGACGGAGTAGCTTGGCATTTTATACCCGCGCACAGTCCCCACTTTGGCGGATTGTGGGAGGCCGGAATCAAGTCCTCCAAACATCACATACGTCGCGTTATAGGTAACGCTAGTCTAAATTATGATGAATTTAGCACTTTGTTGGCACAGGTGGAAGCGACCTTAAACTCCCGACCCCTGTCCCCTTTGTCCTCTGATCCAAACGACCTTCAGCCTTTGACTCCTGCTCATTTCCTGATTGGTCGTCCGTTGGTGTCACTGCCTGATCCCAACGTTACTGAGATAGTCGAGTCTCGGCTGTCTAAATACCAGAGAATACAACAACTTCACCAGAATGTGTGGAAAAGATGGAGCAAAGAGTACATCTCGGAACTCCAACAGCGCACCAAATGGCGCACGCATCTTTCGGACCTCCAGCCTGGTTCCATGGTCCTCATCAAGGATGACAATCTACCCCCTCTGAAGTGGAGGTTAGGCCGGGTCACCGAGCTGCACCCTGGCCTTGACGGCGTTACGCGTGTGGCGTCAGTGAACACTGTGTCAGGGATCGTGAAGCGATCCTTCGCTAAATTGTGCCCGCTACCTAGTGTTGTGAACTAGTGCGTTAGCGTTCAGCGCAGTTTTCGTAAAACCTTTTGGCTCCCCATTGTTCGGGTTTTCTTGTACTAGATTAAGATCCATGTACTATTAGGCTTTGTATATATGTGTGTTCATGTTACATGTTTTACTCTAGCTTTTACATGTCAACTCTGTACTGTTTTATTTGAAAGGTTACCCTTTCCAAGGCGGGCGGTATGTTAAGGACTTTATAAACTTTTGCCGCCTCTCTTACATTCTGAATTCGTACTGTGCGCAGTAGACTGCCTCGCCGGCATCCGATTCCAAAAACACTTACGTTTCATCTGTCAAAGTGGCAGCATGCAAACCGGTCCGCACTCCGAAAGCTAATTCTTTGTAAATGTTAAACTGTTCGTGTTAATTTATGGCAATAAATTACTACCTTCGCTTTTCAACGTGTGTATAATTCAGTGAAACCTACAATCATACAGTCCACAAATTCCAAGGCGAGCTGGCGATCAGCGGTTTTCCAGATAGCGAAAAACTGAGAAGGCTACAAACATTGTACCTTCGATCCTGATTAGTGCTCAAACATATATATATATATATATATATACACATATGTCTCTATACAGTGTTTACCTGTTTATATTTGATTAAATTCAATACATACATTGACAGATGTTACTGATTGGAACGTTTTTGCAGCTGGGTGATGATTGCGCCTTGGTCGATAATTTTTTTGACCCTACCAGTAAGTTTGGTTATTTCACAGTTGATTTCTGAGTTTGAACTAATTGCAGTTGGACAAGTTATTAAGTAGCGTAATTCCTCTTAATATATTTTCCAATCTATTCGTCCGTTAATTAGCCGACGATTTAGTACTATTTTTGCAAAATGATTAAATGTCATGACGACTGGCAAATGAACGGAATCGAGTTGTAGAAGCACCACCTGGTTTTTTGTTCCTTTAAAAATCATGTTTAGATAAATATTGAGCATATCTAGGTTATAATCCACTCTATACGGGCCGCTTTAGCTGGGTAGATGTCATCACCTGTATGTTGTAAACGGTCAACGGTTGTGTATATTTACTCCATTAGGGTTCGTCGATCTGTATGCCCATATTAATTTAAACCTCCAACGAGGAGTGCTGTCATCTGTTTTTATGTATATATAAAGTGCTCAGTTTATCATCCCCACCCCCCGAAGGTTTGCAAATAAGCAACACATCTTACAATCCAGAGGTAACTTAGTGCAAATTGAATTTTTTTAGTAGAACGTTCCATGGTGCAGGACAAAACGTTATTTAGGACAGAAGACAAACAAAAGCCGCCCCAAGAAGGCTAGGTAGTCACTTTACTGAAACTTGAATTATCAGCGATTACTTGAGCGGTCACGCTTTCCTAACGCGATAATATTGGCCCTGCAGAGAATTATCCCAGCTAGCCCATCACTCAGGACAAAGGGGGGTTTGCGAACGATAATTAGATAATCAGTTCGAAAGATGTTATTGCATTAGCGGTACGAATTTTTATGTCAAACATGTTTAACCCGTACAGAATTTGCAAGAGGGGGAAAATTAAACACTTTCTAGAGTAATGTGTAAACCAGCCCTTCGCCGACGGGCACCTGCCTTTGTTGATTCTCAATACGCCTACTACCAACTGCTGCACAATAAACAACAACATAGTACACAGTAAAATAAAGATGGAAACTATTTTACCTATTTAATGTTAATCTTGACCCCTACAAGACGTCATCATGTATACAGACTATCTAACTGTAATTTTATCCAGTCGATGTCGGAGTTCCTAATTATTAAAAAGGCATTCATGAAATGCTTGGAGGAGGATACTAATTTACATTATACTAGCGCACAGGACTTCGCTGGCAAGGTTAAACTTAAAATAAATGATCAAAACACTTCGTAACCAGGCGCACTTTTCTGCGACACAATATAATTCATGAACAAAAGTGCATTGTAATTACAAGTACATTTATCTGAGCGAATGGCAGAGCGTTTCTTGTTAATGGAAAAAGTCATCCTCGTTGCGGGTGGCATTGTTCACACATTAGAGGGGACTGTAAAAATTAGTTGGCCCGTATCAAAGCGAACGCAGCAGTGCTGAACAGCCAAATCAAGACCAAATTATTTAGGAAGCAAGTGCAGGACGAAGGATGCCAAATCGACAGGATGTAACATCGGGGAGTAACTCAACCAAGTGGCACTTGGCCACGATATATACTCTTCGTTATTCGTAATTAGTTAGATAGGAATCCTCAGAATTGATCGGACTTTTAGTCGATATTGAAGACGTACTTTACAGTAAAGAGGGTTACATAACTAACCAAATTTCCTTACACTGCAACCCACACCAATTTGGATATGAACCAAGCTACCTTGTGGCGACTGAAAACAGAAAAGCCAAATTTGCGATCTACAACTTCGATAAAAAAACGCGAAGGTAAAGTCCCTTATATGATATCTGCGAAATTCCAGCATTCCTTCAGCGTGAGGCCCCTTTGCTTAATTCGCGGCCTGACCGGCGCTGCTCGATTTCATGCTTAAAACCTCGCACTACCAAGTATATAGGACCAGGATTGGCCCACAAAGGACAAACAAAATTATTAGGACAAATATCGTTACGAATTGAAAAGAATCTGCCCACATCCATCATTTTGATTATCATAAATTATCTTGAAAGTTATCCCTTCCGGGGGCGAATAATAAAATGGTCACTTTGTATGTATTATATTTAGATAAAATACATTTTTCGTATTCTATTAAGTGCGTTTCACTTATACAAGCAATATCAAATTCATACCATTGGCATTCCAATTAATAATTGTTAAGGTAAAAAGCAGTTTTGTTTATTTTCTATTTGTCACTAGGATAGGAATTAGTGACAAAATAAAATCTATAATACCTAAACTAATGAGTTCTAAAATTCTCTGTGGTATCTGGTGTGTGTGTGCGTGCGTGTGGGGTGTGTGCAATGAATGATTTATAGGTGGTCCAAGAGCTTAAACAGTTTGCAAATCTTTTAACGTTCTGGGGATTTTTTCATACAGTTCGTTGGAGGTAGCATTGCTTATACTAATAGAACCATTAAGCCCATTTTGTTGTAATAGCTGTGTGTTCACCAAATAGATATCTCATTCTTCTGTGTACTTCATTTCGAATAGTAACGGTTGTCGGCACATTTAACATAGCGGGGTTGTAAAAAGCAATATTTTTGTGTATAAATGTAGAACTGACAGCTAGTGCATTGTGGTTATATCATTGCGTTTTCGACGTGGATCTACTTTAACAATGCTAACCGGTTCGGTATGAATACAAATCCTAGACTTGATCGCTTGGCTTTTGTTATTGATTTGTCAATTTTAGAATTTTGTGAAAGCACCTTTGAATTTAATATTTGGTACACTTTCACTTCGAAAAGATAGCAGAACTGTAGTCCGATACATAATCTAGACTTCAGCCGTTGAAATTGATGTGCAAATTTAGGATTTCTATGTTACTATCTGTACGCATAGTTTTCCGCAGTCATATAGTTATTTTGTTTGACAAATGCGTGTGCATAGATTTCAAAGAGAAATAATGTGAAAAGATTCCACTTTTCTCGTACATTTCGGTGCTTGGTCTTAAAATAGAACAGAAATTTCTTTAAAATAAGCAGTGAATTACTTGGACACATATTGCGTGTTTCAACATTTCTTTCCAATTCTTCATCACCTTTGCCACGCCCAACTAATCAATTATGTCAACCTGTCTTCATTTTCTTATATCACACATATTCCAACTTCATTGCCGTTTACGGCCTTCTAGTATTTTCAATAGCACCCTTTTCGCCGTTCTACATTCATACTAAATGTACCAACGATCTTAGCATGGATTAATTGGGAACACTTACTATATCTGAATTTTAAAGTATTCCTTCAAACTCTTTCGTGTTCTCATGCTCGACACTACTCCTCCATTCACTCTTACAAATGCTAAGTTCACTAAATGTTCGAACGCTATTTTAATTATAAATTCCAAGTTATTCATAACATGTGGAACGCATCTTAGCTCCTCTTTAGTTGGCGTAGGTGTATCGCCAATGACAACCATTATATACAGGGTACCCAACTTAAATGTAAGCAGCTTTAAGCAGGTGAGTATGTAACACACATTACATTTCAATGACGATTACAGTCTAGATGTAATGTGTGTTGCATACTCACATACTTAAAGCTGCGTTCATTTAAGTTGGACACTGTATAGTCGTTAAAATGACTGTAACACGCGAACATTTTCGTTTAATGATTTTGTACGATTCTAAAATTGGTTTAAACCAACTTGTTTCTGAATAAAACACTGCTTGAGCCTGTGGTTTGAAATATCACAATTCGTTAAAACCCCTCACCGCACAAATATTTAACAACTGCTAAATAAGTATTTCGACAGCCAAACTGTCATCACCAGTAGCTACGAAACAGCAAAATGGCAACGATATGCTCGTGACCAAATCACAAATGGAAGTGGGCGATTCCCGTACACTTTACAGCTATTTATACTGTCTTACTCGGAGGTCGTGGCCGAGGGCCAATTAATATGGCCGACGGTCAATTTAACTTCAACAAATCATACAATATGGAGGAAGGTATAGGTCCACCGTCTTTGTTCAAAAGTTTATTATCTTGGGTTCTTAAAAATGGCCAAGCTTTCAAAAGAATTTAGTTGTTTTGTTGAAGTTCACGCCTTTACCATTTTTAGGCCATTCTCCTCTATACTATGACCCGTTTCGTAAATATGTTGGGCAATACTCGATTTTTCAAATTTGTTGAATCAAAAATGAGCCATATGCTCTTTAAACCTAGTACCAACATTGTGACGTATCTGCCCAATATATTTAGAAACACAATGGGAACATTTAATTTTGTAAACTCCAGATCTCTCTAAAGTCCTAAGTTTGTCCTTTGGATTCTTTAAAAATGTTTGCTAGGCCCTTTGTAGCCGTGTGAAACGGAATTTTGATGAACTTGGTTCCTTCACTTCTAAGACTGACGAGAGTTGTGGAATTTCGAACGTGCAATTTTGTTTTTGTTTCCTAACCAAATTGTCGATAATTTTAGAAGGGAAACTATTATACCCAGCGATGCTTTTTATGGTTTGAAGTTCAATGGTATATCGATCTTTGTTTAAAGGAAACAGCCTATGCACTAAGAAATTTAGAGTAGCCATTTTGTGTTGAAAACAATTATTTGATTCCGCTAAAATGAATCTGTTTACATTGGTTTCTTTTCTATAAACATCAAATTCCAACTTATTTTTATTTCTTATTACTAAGGTATCTAGAAATGGCAGTTGTCCTTCGTTTTCCATTTCATATGTGAATTTTATGCTAGGAAATTTGGAATTTAACTGATTCAAACAATTATCAATACCACATTTAGATAAATCAAAAACAGGAAAAATGTCGTGCACATACCTAAACCAAATCCTTGGGAAATACTCTCGAATTTTGACATAAAAAGGTTGGCAGCGAAAGGGTAGAGGCTGTTTCCCATTGCTGTTTTTTGGTACTGTTCAAACAAAATTGATGAGTTGGTTAGATTAACTATACATTGCATATCACAGAATTGCTTTCAAATACTTGGAAAATTCTATGAACAGCACGAAGGGACAGCAATGGGAAACAGCCTTTCCCACTTCGTTGCCAACCTTTTCATGTCAAAATTTGAAACTGAATTTAAGTATTTCCCAAGGATTTGGGTCGAAAATATGAACAGGAACTAGCTCTACTCTGACGTTGCACACTGAAAATTTTCAAAAGAAAGGAAATGTCATATACCAAAAGTTACAGTGTTGTTCCTTTTATCCCTCAAGGTCCCTAATAGTTGTAAAAATAGTTTTGTGGGTAATATAGAAAACGCTTGATAAAAATAATTTCTCTGTTAAAGGGCATCCACAACATGATTTATTTTAACTATCATACTGCGTTTATCAGAACTATCCTTTATTAAATTAAATTGACCAATGTCTTTTTTGTTTTAGGTAAGTACAACTGTACAAGCCATTGTCACACGGCGTCTGCTGAAATACTAATGAATGAAGGTAAAAATATTTGACAATGCGATCTTAATAACAATGTGTGATATTACTGTATCTCACCTTACTAAACATTCACTCTATTTATAGTAGAACCGGTCTAAATTATAAAATATAAAAGCATTTCATTTTGTGCTTCAATACAGGGTAACTATGAAGTTTCCGGAATTTTTTCTAATAATTTTTCCGCTTTCAAACTTATGCTTTGTACCTGAAATCAAGATGGCCTATTGACGTGTTACTGTTTTGTAATTGTTTGACATTTGCGTTGCAACAATTAGTAAATCATGCCGGAAAGTTGTGCTGCAATTATAAAATATAAAATAAGGATTTTAGACACACCGACTGGTTTGAGTGGAACAAATTACTCGCCTCGCCATTTTGTTTTCCGTGATAGTGCCGGTTTAGCTAGCGTTGACGAAAGTCGTGTGTGAAAAGTTTGGGACCCTTTTTTGGAATTTTCACGGACCGAGATTATTCGTATCGCTGTGCAAAATTAAGGAGATGAATCCCAGATTATGTATATTGCTGTACGTGTTATTGATGAGGGAATTTAGGAAGTCGGTAAAAGTTCCATAGCCTAAAGCACGTGCTGCGTGCACGAGACAGTTACAGAGGTTAGACTTATTCAGGGGCAGAGCTCTGGTAATCATTTTTGTCCTCTGTGGATTCACTCTCTAACTATGTTTTTGTTAGCCGCTTTCTGGCGGAGGCTTGCGTGACTTGGTTTTGCGATTAAGAATTGCTGTGCGAATATTGTAGACATTGCTTCATGCCCAGAACAGTTATTCATTAGAGGAATTTTGGTCCAGCAGACTTTCAGATGTTCAGTCAAGCGAAAGCAGGCCTATGTTAGATCGTGCCGGAGATCTGCAGGTATTCGGGTCGTCGTTCCAAATGTTCTCGGCGAGTAGCTGTTTTATGTGTGCCAAGCAGTGTGACTGGTTAATTAAACAATTCTAATCATTAACTCAGTACGAAATTTTGAAAAGGCTTCACCTTATGTTGTTGCTGCATCGAGTGTAACCACCTGAGCTTCACCCTTTTACATTTTCAAGTTTACGGAGCAAGTGCGATGCTAATGGATATGTTTATTTCAGAATAATAATAACAGTTACCTAGTTTAGCATTGCTGATTTGCTAACATCAACCTTTACACATTTTTCAGGGCCGTTAGAACTCCGTGCGTTCTTCGTTAAAATTGCATGCTTGTTTGCTATCCCAACAATTAACATAATTTAGTTGTATGTGAGAAATATGTAGCTACCTGAACAAATAACCCTCGGTTACAAAGAATTAGGTTGTATTTGGAAAGGTGCGAAAAGTTACACGAATCGTTGGTTTCTTCAAATCGCAGAATAGTGTCTCATTCTACACGTCCGCTGCTACATTTTTATGTACTGATGGGCTTAAAATGCAGCTTCCAATCGTCAGTAGAGTTACTTGATAATTGCATGCAACTTTAATGTGCAGAGTACGATTGTAACTAAATAAAAATATTATTTATGACAAATCTACAATAGACTCCACCCTTACATATTTTATTTTAATTAAACAATCTGTTGCTTGAACTAGATTAGTTCCTTCTAGCAATGCTCGAAATAACTTATTGTGCTTAGGTCTCTGCAAGATGCAAAATTTATCAATAATAAAATTTTCTATAAATTTATAATAAACAAGTGTCCCATATATGCCCAAATCTATGTCGATCACAGTACCCTAAAAATAGAGTAATTACTTTGGTGTTCAATTTGACATTTGCCCTTCAAGTTAATGTGCTGAATCTAGAATGTCAATAAAGAGGAATTTGTATTTAATAATTTTGGAATCCTATGCTTCAGACACTTTATTGCGATATAGAACTGCACATTTAAAACGGTGTCTATGAAGGCGCTTCCCGGAATGTCAGAATATGCAGATACTATAAAAGCCAATACTAAAGTGGATGTTCCACCAAGCACGATTTGTTCGTGCATTTTGCAAACTAATTGTGTATTAATAAGCACGTTATTTTCAAAGTTGCGATCTACGGGGCGCAATTTAATTAAGATTTTACTAAGTGAGCATTTCGCTTGATATGACACTCATAATACACGTACCTGCCTGCAATACCAACCAAACATGCCAATTTATATGTCTAACACGAACAAATTCGTGGATGGTGAATTACACGCCGCCTTCTTAACCTTCAGAAAAACGGCGTCTAGAAGCATCTGGTGCTCATAGTAGAGCAGCGTCTAACTGGAAGGTATTTGTATTTCCTGTCTATTTGTTTTCCCAAGCCCGTTATGAATAAATTATTCTTCCAGGCTTTTCCGAACCCTTCTAATACTTTTCCGACAATAAATCATACACACCGGGAATGATGCACGCCCTGTACATAATTTCATGCCATATTACTAATACAGCATTAATCTAATAAGATCACAGTTGAGCCTGGGAGCCACGTGAGGTGCAGAACTGTCATATCATACCCCAGGTATCCCTCTTCCGAGCTCTCCCTGAGGTTGTACTTCATGCATATTCCATAATCTCATTTGACTGCATAATCTCCACCCATATACATTGTTGTTTATCGTGACACTTAATTTAACGCTTCTTTCCTGGAACAACCTCAAATTTTCATTTATGTACTGCACAATTCCCATATTTTAATAAAAATAGGAGGCGAAACCGAACGCCCCCGTTACTCAGCCGAGCACGGCAAATCGGGAATTTATCCAGGGACCGTTACTACTCCAACCTTCAAGATCTCAATTATTTATTACTGCACCTCACAGGAAACTACAAATCTTCGTGCAGAAAATGCATGCAAATAAATGGAGAATAATGGCCCTGCAACGACTCGAATTTCTGTCATAATTCCGGCCAAGGGCCAAGTTAAGCCATACTTCTCCGAGACGGGCAACTGTACAGCAGATTTTGGTGTAAATATGTTAATATTCAGTACGTGATCTGATTGCGTCTCGGCGCTGCTGGTCCGCAAACGCAAAGTTTTAATCTCGCGTCTCGCGGATCCTGCGCGTTTGCTAACTTTGGGATAAGGCCTGATCCTTTAAAGTTTAAGCACTTGCTTTAATTGTTTACTCTAATTTTGCGCTAGTCGTCCCGTGAGGTTTCTCCTCAAAAACGCCGTCCCTCTTGCTCGCAACGCCAAAACTTAATTATAAATACGCGTCTTCGATGGACGGAAAATTATTTGTTGGTTCGACGACCTAAACGGTTTTTTAACCTAATAAACTGCGCTTATTTAGATACATTACGATGCGTTTATGTATTAAAGTTGTATTTATGTAAGACACAGTTTTGTTTAAAGATTTAAATCGGCGGAGTACTAAAATGTTTTTTTAATTAGGTTAAGAAAGAATCAGTTTAATGTCGAACGTTGGGTGCATATGAACTCCAGAGGAAAAAATTAAAATCAGTAATCAATGGGATTTAGAAATATATAAGAAGCAACAACGAAATCCAAACTGTACTAATAGAAGAACAAAAATCTGGTGTGATACACGCACACAACTTCTTTTTACAGTCATCTTATAATTAGCTAAAAATTTGATTTTTAATTTTTAAGAATTTGTCAAAATTTTTTAAAAATCACAAATTCTACAAAAACGGTACAAAATAGAGCGTTAGATGAAGAGACAAATTTTCTCTATAATTTTAATCGAAATTCAAAAATGTAATAATATACCGAGTGTTCTATTTAAAATAGGAGTTAATAAAAAAATAGAAAAAAAAACAAAAAAACCCACTTTAGAAGTATTCAACTGGAAAATCACCTATCTCACATCAATACATATTAAAAATGTAATAAAAATGTGAAGTTTGAAAAAATCGTTAGAGCCTTTTTTGAAAAAATCTAAAAAAACTGAAAAATCACAAGAGTAAACACTTCCGGTTATACGATTTTCTTTAAAAGCTTGCTGTCGCATCTACATAGTACACAAAACTTATATATGAAGTTTCAACGCCATACCTCTTTCCGTTTTTGAGATATTCTGTTCACAGACAGACCAACACACGGACATACAGACAAACACACACATAGACAGACCAATGAAAAAAAAATTTTTAGGTTCAGGGGACTCTGTTAAAAACTCAATTTCGAATTTTTGGGGCGAATCCCATACTTTATCTATTGTAAAATGAAGTAAAGACGATATTCTAAAAAAAGTTACAAAATGCTAAAGAAAACTGCAAAAAGAAAGAGTTTTTTTTTTACTAAAAAAGAAAACTACAGAGAGAAAAATCAGCTAAATGCTCTGTTTTAAAGCGATTCGAATGGGAAATTAATCGGGGAAAAAAACAGCAATAAAACTGGGGAAAGAGTACTTCAAAGGGATTTTCACAACAGAAACCATAGAACAAATGAAAAATAGAAAAAGTCCGGGTGAAAATTATTTACTCGACCAAATGCAGTAACAACAAAAATCCAGGTATGGGAAAAGGCTATAACAATTCCGTTGAACAAAAAGTGAGAAAAGATTGTGATAGAGAAAACTCCCTTCATTTCACAGGCAACAAACTTAAACAGGGTCTGGTAGCTCAAAGTGAGGGGGTTTCTGACGTAGAACGAAGCGCGTTTGCGATATTCAAAACATCTGTACCTGAACAGATACGGGAATAGTTCCTACCAGTTTTCTTAAAAACGTATTTTCCGCCAATCGTACTAGAATTGTCACATTATTGACACAATTTTGTTGAGCAAAGTCAAACATTCCATTACATCAGCCGTTGCTAGGCAATTTACAATAAAACTGTACAGGAATCATTCAAACATTTAATTACATCAGCCGTTGCTAGGTAATTTACAATACAACTGTACAGGAATAATATTCCCGGCCTAGGCAGGGAATATTCGAGTACTATTTCCTATTTTTTTTAATTACTCGTATCGATCGGCGGAAAAATAGTATGTGTATCTTGGACAAAAAGCAGCATTCCCAGACGACTGTGAATATTGTTGGGCGAGGCAAAAGCCGAGCCCAACAATATTCACAGTCGTCTGGGAATGTTACGCTTTTCGTCCTAGATACACAATATACTATTTCCTGCAAGAAAACGCGGAACTGCACGTCGCTTCACAAATAAAAATCGGGCATCAACGTAGGGCTAGTAGTATAACAAACATTGGTAACAAACGATACCTATGAATTGTACCTGCTTTTGACATCACATCAGTGAATAACTTCTACGTGGAAAAGAATAGCATTACACTAACACTTCTAACAGGGATAATTCCCAAAACTTATTTTACAACCGCTTTACTTACTTATTATAACATCACCGGGCGTTAAGCAAAGTCGTACTTGACGACCTGCTGGTTTTAATGAAACCAAAATGGACTGTCGATAGACGAATTGGTTTCGTTTTAGATGTGACATGGCGGGAGCCCGTTCCGGACTACGCCGACTTGTCGACTAACAAATGGAGTGGTAATTCAAAGACTGGCTACAAGCTTCAGCGGCGATCTACACGCTGACAACGAGATAATTAGCCAGGGCAGTATCACAGCGGTAGAAGAGTTCCTTTAAATACACCCGGTCGGGTATCGATATTAAATTCCGCGGTACTATACTTCACAAAGAAGAACGTATCCGATACGAATTATGTTCTTCTAATATTGGTACGGTAATGTTTTTCCAAACAGCTACATTTACGGAACTATAGCAATCTTTTACACACAACCTCTCTGCTTCAAGTCATTTGCCCGACTGAAGATCGACCATCTGCGCTATCGTGGCTACGGAAGAAGTTCGAATAGGCGAATTATAGACCCTTTCTACTCCGTAAATTAAAACGCCAGTGGCGACGTTAGAGCTTAAAGTAGCCTCATCAAAGGAGGTTGATGTTCAGATGCCACAAGTAAACTTCCGAATCCAAAAGTCATCTCAAGAAATGCAAACTTACATTTATACAAAACAATACTCAGATCAACGGTAAAATATAGATGTGAGATAAGTGTCTTGAATAAAGCGGACTGAATATTTGGGAACGTAACATACCTGGATGGATATTTGGAGGGATGAAAGCTAAAAATATATACGAAAAGGACTACGTGACAAGGGGTTAAAACAACTCTATCGAGTACCTATAATATTCTACAGATTATAAAGATAGATAGGCTGAGGTGGTTGTGGCATATAGAAAGAAGATAAGAATAAAAAAGTAAAAGAAGAGAAAGTGCTGGAGGAAAAACTTAGCTATGGAGCCAAAAGGCCCGCGTGTTGTAATTTTTTAACTTAAATGAAGAAATTCGACATGGTACCTAAATCATTCTTTGGATCGTCAAGAAACTAGAAATAGACGTGTGCATAAAACAGCATTGTAACATTGCGAATGTGAATCACTATTTTTAATTTTCTTCAAATAGTTCATTTAGACAAGGTGTCTGAGCTTGAAACCGAAAATACGACTGGTTAAATGCTACATATTTTTGAGCCTTCTGTACGATGTGGTCTGGACTCTTAGCAATCAATATATTAGATTATTTTAAAATGTTGAGGGTGGAAAACAGTTACCAACAAACACTAGAAAAATAACACGAAGTACTATTTACCAATAAATCAAAAACGCTGCATATCTTGATCCATGTTATGTGAAGTAAAAAATACCAACTGTTATAAATGACAATACAAAGCAATGTAGGTAAAAGAAAACTGTCTTGGTAAGGAATCTGAGAGACTGGCTTAGCTACACCTCAAAGCAATTACTCCGAGCAGCAGCTTCAAAGGTTAATAGCCCACTTAGCTTACCGGAAAGAAGTTGGGCCGTAGGCTGAAAGAAAATGTTCACGAACGATATTCAAAACAAAAGTCTATCTTAGACGGTATGGAGAAACATTCGTGTAATTTATATAGGCGCCGCGCCATCTGATTTATCTGCCTCAGCTCCAAAATATAACCTATCTTGCGTAGTAACATCTGAAATGCCTATCTTACTTCAAGAATTTGCTTAACTGCGCAAATGAGATATGCAGCGTTAAATTTGAGAATCATATTAAGGTAAAATAAATTATCGCCATCACATCTGAAAGCTGCGGCCCAATAAGCCAACCAAAAATATTTTTTGCTAGTGACACCATGTCTCGCAATAAAAAAAACTGAAGCAAGTTGTAGCTAGCATTACAAATCCACACGAAAAACAATATTGAGAGCCTGGTGACAGACACACGTCAATTGTTGAAAGCTTTCTAGCACTCTCGTCGAATGCATTCGAAACTTAGATCAGCATAAGCGACCAATTATTAACTATATATATTATATTCAGAAGTGGCGGCAATTCACAACGCGCATTGCTTAACTAATAGAACAGGTTGAACTTAGCTAGATGCATTGGGGCCAATTACGCAGCAATCGGGTTTTACAAAACAATAATAGACAGCTGCAGCTCTAAGCCAGTAACCGAAGCCGATAAAACGCATTTGTTTCAAGTCTGTGTCGGCATAGATCTCGGTGCTTTGGGTGACGAGAAGTGGTGGCACAATCAAGTTTCTTAAATTCCACTGCACCACAACAAGACCGGAAGTAAAATTTGAGCTTGTTGGGCTGTGCCTTGGGATCTCTTAAATTCGGTGACGTCGAAATTGTCTGAAAGGATGACCTCAAAATGGCTGCTACATCGTACAGAACGATAATCATCAAAACCACGCACACCATGTTTGCTTGCGGTAGCTGACCACGGTCCCCGAGTTAACCCGAGCCAACGCGAAGAATTTCCAACCCCTCTCCGCGGCGTTTAATCCTAAACTAATCAAACAGCATATGCATAAAAGGAATCACTTACTTACTTTTTTCAAAACAGTGCTAACAATATATAGCATGATAGTGGAAATGTACAAGCATTTACAATTTGCTAGATTCAACTGACGTCAGAGGTACAAAGCCTGATTAAAACTTTTAACACAGACTTATATTTTCAGCTTTATTCGTCTTTTAATAAACTTCATTGCGTACTTGAGGACTTGAGCAGGGAAATAAGAATACGCGATAAACCAAACGGGCACTTAAGGATCCTAATGAAAAATAAATTTTAAAGCACCAAGATTCGAGTTTTAACTGTGGGTTGCATATCACCATAATCATGCTCACTGAAATAACTGAATAAAGTGCTAATGATATTTTTTCTTCTTTTTGTTTAAACCGCCGTGTTCCAATAAGTGATTTCCTTGAAATTTTAAAATTAGCATTCTATAAGGTTCAAAAGATGCTGTAAACCTTAGGTGAGTAATTATGGTAATTACGTAAAATGGACAGCAAAGTTTTTGATTTAAGCTCAACTGCATTTTGTGAAGACATTATCGCACACCAGTTTAAACAGCGATTTAAGCACTTTTCAGAATTAAATATAGTTTATAAATAATTCAGAGCTTCAGGAATCATCGCCTTATTTATTTTATGCTCTACAGTTTGTCTACAGCAACGGCTTCTAAATGGAAATTACTTACCTAGCTTAACAACATAACTAAAAGTATTCCTTATAATTATTGAAACACAACATACCGGGAACGAGACATTCTCTTCATCGTTCTTTTCAGGTACACCTAGTAAGCAACAGCGCGAAAATATAAAAATCTATAACATAGAGAAGTGATGTAATAATGTATACAAACAGGTATTTTTTCTTGCCAAACACAATTTAGTGTTCCCTCCAAGAGAGAGTTCACATCTGTAGGTGACAGCAGTTATCTGCTCTGCTTCCTATCATTTCTTGTAGTTTAGGACACCCATTTGTTGCGGAACGTGCCTGATGGAAATATTGCTCGGATCTGCAGCTATGCGCTGTGCAGTCTGTAATTTCCCAAAAACAAATAGAGTTGTAGATACATATTCACTAAGAGGAAACGTGCATGTAATTTACATAGTTGTTCTATTCTGGAAATGCGATACCTAGACATTGGGTAAAACAAAAGTTTGTACACAGCATTATATTGTTGGATATTTGTATTCAAAATTGAAAATGCTTCTCTCAAAAGGCCAAACACGGCTTAGAGCGCACTTTATGGAACATTTTTATAAACAACAAACTCCACCACGAGTAATTGTAATTGGAACTCGTTTTTAACTATCTAATCGCTAATGCCCATCATTTCTTTCAGTTGATACATAGTTTTCTATTTCCTGCAGACACGATTTAGTAGTATAGTATCATCACTAAACTGCAGGTAGGGTAATTTGATATGCAAGTTGGAAATTAGTTCAAAATTGTTTTCCACGGAATCGCATACATTTTAGTGGCAGTCCTTCTTGATCTAATTAGTTAGACCGCATTCGTTAGCTAAGGGATATGTATTCACAAAGGATCATTAATAATTACTGTTGTGTTCAACAAGAGCAAAAAGATAATACTTATTTATGTATATGACTGGAATAAATTGTATTACATATACCGTAGATGCACCAATTAAAGCTATGATAGGTAAATACATACATTTTCTCAGAAATATGTAATTAAAACAGAAACATATTGATTCTGAAGCGTAACTATCAAGATTTTTTTTATTTTTAAAGAATTTATCCATAGAATCAAGCACTGAAAGCCGTATAAAGCAAGTCTTAAAATTTTATTGCTTGATGTTATAATAGTAACCCCTAAGAGACTCGTCCCCATGTGGTGGACAGAAGAATGCATCTCGAATATACCTGGTAGCTGGAAGATGAAATATTAGCCGACAAACAGGTATCGCAGCATCTGCACTTGATTAAGCAAGCAGAGTTGGTGATGGAAAATCACTTGGGTAAATTTTTCCTTGAAAATCCATATGAATCACAATATATTTTTCAAGACTACACTGTTCAGATATTATGTATTATTCATATCCATCAATACCAGGACGAGAGAATAAAACCTAAATGTAATATATCTTCGACTACCATCAACCAAAAACGTACTATAACTACCCATGCAGTAGTATGTAAACTATTTCAAATTTAGTAACATTAGAACGGAGAGAACTTTTGAAATGTTCAGAATTATTGTTCAAAATAAATACTTCATGAAAAACAGAGGACTGTACGCAATACTAATCCTCTGTAATTTTTTTTAAAAGGGAAGACGGGAGCTAGACTTCGACATTGATATGACGAGTTTAGGCCACAACATATGTTCGTATTGAGCGTTTTATAAAAAATCCTCTTGATGAACAATCTTCTAGGCAGCGCTGTAGTCCATGTATCTGTGCTATTTAAAATTTGTAAAAATAACGGTTTATTTGAATTACTTCGGCTTTCATCTATAGCTTTATCCTCTGCAATGAGGTTGTAGAATTCGTAATCTAGTATAGCCGAACTTTTAATATACAACATTGTTTTATATTAAATACTTTTTACTGCTATAGCAAACAGAAACTGCATAGTAGATTGTCAGGTCATTTTGTATTTTAATTGGCCACCTAGGATTTAGGGCAGCGTTCCCGTATGTTAAACCCTTTTAGTTACTTATTTGGCTTCATCGCCTAATTCCATAATATTGATTTTGCACATATTTGGCCTCAAGAGCAGTATTTCTCGTCATCTGGGGCACCCCTTTGTTGGTACTTTGACAGTCGGGTGTTAACGCTCGCAGGATTTCCGAACTTTCTAGAATTTACGCTGTTGGTGTGACTGCGAGGCCTCGCGCTTTCTTTGTCGCCGGGACTTATTTGTTTTATTGGGCGCATCGCCATTGGCTGTCGAGAGTCACTTGGTACGCCGTTTTGGCTCACGCCACTGCGGGCGTCCTAACGCTCCTTGCTTGGGATTCAGCCGAGAGCCGTCGATCTAAGAGGTTGGATAGTGTGTGTGTTCGTGCGGCGTTCCCGCCCTTGGTGGGGGCGTCAGCCTTTTCCCGTCTCGTGCTGCTTCAGCAAGTGGTTGATAAACTGTTTCGCCTTAAGCGAGAGTCGGCAGTTCAACTCAGGCGATTGAACAAGGGAGGTGTGTGTGTGTCGTTAGCGGCGATCTTATTACGCCAAGGCCTAGGTGTGATGGAATTCCATGCCCGGTTCTACGTCGTCACGTAAGGGAGTGTTCCCTTTAGCTCGTTGTGCGAGGATTCCGTTGAGGTAGGACATCACTTGGGCTAGTTTGGCCGTCGTAGCGGCGTTTGTTGAAGCGCCAGCCTTTGTCGCCATTTTGGGCGCATCCAGACCATTCACACGTCGGCCGTTTTAGCGGCGAATGAATTGCCACAGGCAACCTGTTTCCCGCCAGCTGGACCGCATGCCGATCTCTTGGGCCGTCACCAATAAAATTAAGGTATTTGTAACTATTGAATCATACTAACTTCTCGTGCGCGAGCTGTGCGCTTAATCATGTGAATAATTGCTGAACTCTTGGCATACGTGGTGTAAGGCGGCAACGCCAGCGAACTTGATGTGAAATCTTGTGCACCGTTAAAAACGTACCCTTCGCATCTTAAATTGTTGTCGCGAAGTGGCGTCGCTCGCTCATTTTTGATCTAATCACTTCCCTCAATTGGGCTTTGCTGTGTGTGCCCAAATTATCATGTGAGCATTTTTATGAACAAACGTTCCCTTTGTGGGACTCGTATGTCAAACTGTTTTTGATTTTGTACAGTTATGGGTGTTGTTTAGTAACAGTAGTGCGCCCATCAGCTAATGCTTATTTATAAGAAATAACGCCATGTTTGCGGCACGCTTTGCTGCCCCAATGTAAGAATTGAATAATAGACGCTTATCTAATTAAGAGGCGCTTTATTCTTGGTCGCTTTGTGCATGTTCTGTTTCAGCGTGCGCCCATCATTGAGGAGATAAATGTACGGTGGAGCCAGTGAGATCAGAGCGTGCAGGTAAGCTTGGTGGTGACATTGCCGTGGCTGAAAGAGCTCCACTTCATGATCTAAGTATTTTTGCCATCACGAAATCGTTGTGTGAGTTTATAATTCACGAGTACCCCTATCGACGGAGTGTCTTGAATACTTCGCCCCCGTCTAACCGCCCAGGCCCGGTTATTCGGGTTAAGACCGACCCTCTGGCCGTTACCCTTAGATAATCTCGTTAAGAACCCGCCCAACTCCACTGAAAGTCTAGCCGGCCTATCTTGTTGCGGCTGGGTAGCGGCTTAGGAGAACATTCGTCCCGATTTCGTCCATTACGGCACGCGCCGGCCGTTTCGTTTATGTATGAGCCGGTGCGGTGTTGTAAAGTCAGTTCAAGACCTTAACAAGATGACATAAAATGTCTCATTCATACTGCTTTAAGCATTCTATATGCAGCTGAAGTCGATAACATCTCACTCTTTTATAATTCAAAAGAACTATAGTATTTCGAAAATTGTCTTCCCCGCTTTTATCTAAACTATCGTCCTCGCAATAAATACAGTTCTTATAGGTCTAACTGAAGATTAACGACCTTTCCAATTAGTTGATTGTTTGGAGTACGTTTCCAATCATGTAATGGACCAATTCGTGTCACCCTATACATCCATTTCATATCTGATAGTAATAAAGCTGAACCGTACTCCTTATATATACTAATTAAGTTGGGCATTTTATAAGTGTATCGAATATTCGGGAGTGAAATATGCGAATGCAGGCGCGTTAAAAATAGAGCAACGCCGCGCCGGTGATCTGCGGGGAGTAACGAAATTAGTAGTCGCGGACAAACCAGCGACCCGTGCTTGTGTCGTCCCAGCTAACCCAATCATTGCGACATCGGGGCAATTGTTTCCGTGCCCAAGATCTCGGGGTTTACGAGCATCCAACACGAAATTATTGCGTCATCTGCTAACGCAGCGTGGCAGCTTGAATTGAACGCGCCAAGGCAACGTGTTCCAGCAACAAGCGCGTTTAAAGAACAGACAGCTTCGCCTAGTGCATTTGTGCTCGGAATTTAAATACATTTCGCACTATCGGAGTTTGACTTTGCTTCGACAGTTGAACATTAACTCACTATTTAAGGTGCTTTCATGCATGTAACGTACAGTCTTGTAATATAAATAGTGTGTATTTTTACTTGTATTTTTATGTAATAACGCAAGTAGAAACAGCTTTCGGTCCTAGATAATTAAAATATTGGTGACAACTTCACTGAAGTCGTTTGTTCTTGATGTTTTATGTACATGTATTGTCTTGTACTTGTGTTCTTCTTACAGATTATATATCTTCTTATGTAAACTGTTGGGTTTTTATTGCTAGCAGTGTTTACATGCATCATTTCAGCATTCAAGGTGAAAACGAGCAATCCCGAAGCAATATTATTTTCTCTCTATTTTAACGTGGCCCAAGGAAGTGCGTTCAGTTCGGCGGCAACATTCCGTTGAATATCTATCTTTCACGTCATCGAAGCGCCTTTCCTTTAGGTTCAATTTAAGCTGAGGTAGCAGCATGTAGTCAGCTGGACAGAGTCGGTTAATAGACAAGTGTTTCAAGACTGCGGCACTATTTTTACCAAAAACAATTTTACAATTAAGACAGAATGCACAAAGGCATTATCGCGTAAAAGATACCGATTTACGGCTGTAAACGACGAATGAGGTTCAGTAAGCGCTTCATGACACGGTAATAGTATAGGTTAGTGACGTTGATACCCGATGGAACAAATTCCTTGCGAACAATGCCTTGACTGTCGAAAAAAGTCGTTAGAGCTATCCACTCGATGCGGTGTTTTCTCACAGGTCAGCCAAGCCCTTTTCCAAAATCGTTCTAATAGTTTCGCCGTCTAATTCCCATTTACTTTTGCCTCATTTTCAATGTCAGTTGTCGAGCTATTTCGAACGTTTCTAGGTTTCGAGCTGTAATTGAGTGAATCGGCTTCGGATCACGGGAAAGGTCTCCCGACCTTCACGAAACCAAACAACCCATTCCAAAAACATGGGTACAAAACAAGGCATTTTGAGTGTCTACGTGGCCGTTGTCCGCCACTTTGAAGTAACACTTGGTATTTTCTATCTGCTTTATGTCTGCCCTGGGTCACACGTTACACCTACACTTTGTCCGCACGCACCTCCTACCACACAAGCTGTCAGTACGGCGCTTTAGCTTAGTGGAGACGACAGTTTCAGCTGAAATTTGCATGTCATTCCGAATCGTGTAGTTTCTTATAGCATCCGCAGTGGTTTCAGTCCCGTTTAATATTTTTTGCACCTCGTATAGTGTAAGTCCTTACTATTATAGTTTATTATCAAGCAATTCATTTGTCGTAAGTCAGTTTTTTGTATGAGAAATGCTTTAAAATTAGGAAAACCAGATGGTTTTGCTACCGGGTGCTATTCGTCATATGATGCTCATTTTATGAAACGGAAGTGGTAGATGCATAAATGGCTACACTATTGCCATCTTCAGAATCTTCATTAAATTCTTGCGTTCTGAAGCACATAATCATCATTATAACTAAGTTTAGATTGTTTAGCTAGTTGCACATACACCTTACAGGTCTCCACTATCGATCTTGAGCTGCTCGTTTAGAATAGACGGTAATTTTTATGTGAAACACTTATCACAACTGCTATCTGTTGTTACAACTAAAATAAAAATTAGTTTTCATAACAATTTAATAAAATTACCTAATCAATTCAGCGTTTTAGTAATAAATAATTTCTAGGAAAGCTATGTAAACTGCCAGGTGATCTAGCTATATTTTCACTTAAGCTCCATTTTATGTAAACTCGGGTTTAATTATGTTGGAAAAGGTATATTACATTAAGCATACATTTAGTTCCAAATTAGTTAGCCTTATTGTATGAATTAGTAATCGCAGCATAATGTTGCAGAGGGCGAATGTTTAATGAAATGGGGTTAAACTTTGCACCGTTACTTCATGCACGTGGTTGAAGTTCGTGGCAGACAACTCACGTAAACTAAGCTAGACATTGTAGCCACAGAAAGTTAGTTTTGATCCTCGACAACGCACGCCTCGGTTTCCGTTTTTCACAAAATTGATTCATCGAGAGCGATATCGTAGAGAATGTCTCAATCACATAACTCTCGTTCCAATATTGACAGGATAATTCGCCGGAAGTTATTGTTTTGATGGATGTTGACCGAAATAATCGGGCGTTTATTTTTCCGGATTATTAATAATGATCCGTTTTCATTTGCGAATCGGTAATGCTTTATTCGCTCGCGACTCGTATAAAGCGCCAGTCATTACCGATCAAGTGGGGCATGTAAAGTAGTGACCGTAATACTCCACTTATCGAACACAAAGAACGAGTATTCGTGGAATTTCCAGTAGGTAGGTTCATTTTTGCTTTTATTACTGCCATTTTATGTTATTGCTCGAGAGCAGCGTCGATCTGTACAAAGTTTTACTTTAATAATAGTTGCTGCACAAGACGGAAACTATTTAATGTGTACATAATGACTATTCTTCGTTGTGCAAGGTAGATATTAATAAAGTTTGTACCGGAAAATTTACTGTTTCGTTAACAATACTCTCACTACTTCACTCTAACCTAACTATTACGCCATTCATTCATTTTTCCAGCAAAAATCTATGACTTTAATTGATTTAATTCTCTAAAAATTTCTTTTAGCAAATATCTATCTATTGTACTGAGAATATTCACTTACTGATTGGACATTGTTAGCAGAAGAAAAATATCCATTTCCCAATTTCCCCGACGTGTCGGGTTTACAATAAAATTGACACCATCGAGCAAGCTCGAAAATTCCAAGGACAAACATAACGCAACAATTACACAATATTTCCAGGGAAGCATAAAGCTTGCATAACAAAATTGTAACACGACGACCTTCGCGGAAGAATTTATTAATTTTGCTCCTTTCCACTGCCAGCCATCCCAATAGGAATGCCATCACTTTTGTTTTGATTCGTAACTCAGAAAAGCGCTTATTACAATGAACCCAAACAACGAGGTAGACAGCTATTTCTACCACGATTTATGTTAACAATAACTAAATAACACCACATACCACTATTTCTACCACTCGGTGATGTTGACAGTGGTGCTTAACAGACGCACAGAGTAATAGAAAATAGCACTGGTTTCTAGAATCCACACGTGAAAACAGTCGGGTCCCTCCGGGTCACGGTGGGTCCCGTCGTGAACGTGAGTAATATTTTAAAATCGGGCCGTGAACGTGAGTGAAAATTTCCAAGGCGCGATTCACGTTTCACGTTAATTTCACGTTAAATAGTAACGAATAAAAGACTGTAGAGTGCCCCACTGCCCTGCTGCTCCACATGTGGAAGATCATACGGATGATCGCAAGAAACGTTTTTCGAGAAATCAGTATTTATTATTTGTTGTAAGCTAGTGTAGTCAATTTTCATTTACTTCTTTTTGTGTCTACTATTGTGATTGCAACATATGTATGTATGTAAAGTATGATCAAAAATTTATCTCATCTAGTATGGCTATGGATTTTTTTCTAATTTATGAATGCAACTATGTTTACACTATAATGTCAAACTTGACATTTTATTATTAAGTGAGTTATAGTTGCATTCATAAATGAGGAACAATTCCATAGCCATACTAGATGAGACAAATTTTTAATCATACTATATTTGTATTATCTGTAACCTCATTTAACTTGCGGTGTAGAGGCTGGTGCTAGCATGTAGAGATACAATGCTCAACTTGCCCCGGATTCGGGTAACAGAGTTGGAGAGCATCTGTTGGGCTTGCGCAGCTACCATTGTGTGCGGTGTGTGTCTTTGTGATGCGTTGACCTACCTCTTAGATGTGTGGTTCTGAATAGAGCACAATTAATTTGGTGCCCAACTGTGAATGATCTCACCGAGCCCGATTCCAATCGCTAAGACTGCGGTAAAATTCCGACCGCCGCGGGATTCGAACCGAGGACCTGCTTAATGCAGGCCTAGCGCTTTCTTAACTGCGCTACCCGGATTCTTTGATTGCAACATATCACGTAAATTACTTGACGGGCAAACCATACTTTATTTTACAGTTTTTAGTTCTGTTGCGGGTCTTTTATTGGTTTTAAATTTGAACATTTTGTTTTATCTGAGTTTGAATTTTCAAATAGCTGTGGGTCACGTCGTGAGTGGCATGTCACGCCGTGAACGTGAATGAACGTGAGCATAAACGTGCGTGATCGTGAGTGTTTAAAGCAAGCGTGAAACGTGCGTGACGTGAGTGAATACTCACTCACGCGCCCATCTCTAGTCGACACTACTTCGGGCTGCTCGCGGGTAACATAATCCTGCATAAATCACTCACCCTAAGTGATGATCATTGAATTGCAGTTGTGTAATAACCAATCCGTGGCAGGTATTCTTGTATGTGCATTTATTATGATTCTACTTGAGAGTATGGATGCTTTCTATTGTCAATGTCGATAGGACGTCGCAACTCTCTGTGAGATTAACAACCCACTATTATGATACTTCTCTTTTCCAGGAATTTTTCCAGAAAATGTAGAATGTTCCTTATTAACCGAAGCTGGGTCACATACTGAAAACTAAGGGCATACTTCGCCACCTGCAATATGCTCATACACATCAGCGCATACTGAAACTCGCATTGGCGTCCGCTTCAACTTTATAGTTTTTACGAAACCTATTAATAAAACTACTAACAAATAATAAAGAGCACACATGTACAAATCGGCTGTATATTAAAATATCACTTGAAACACACTCAGGCGAGCAAGGTTAAGTTTCCGTTACAATGTTTGAACAATGCGTTAAGCCGCTTTCCATTGATGGTGTATAAACACGGCCACTTATTACACGAATGTTACAAAATTTAGAACCGAACAACGGTACATGGAAAGGGTGATGTTATATATATCATTGGTGCACAGAAAGTCCATAAAATGTATTTAAAAAGGAACAAATATAGCAAATATCTAAGAAATTTTATGCAAAATATAATAGCAATGCTTCGATCACATAGCAAGAATGGAGACTAATAAACGGATACAACGAACAACAGAATAGCGACCTTGAATTCGAAAAATAAGTGCAGTACGGCACGTCATGCGGTGTCACGGCGATATAGTAACTGGATGACAGCAGGCAAAAACAGAGAAAATTGAAAAATATTAAAAGAGACATGTTATGGATGACGAATACCGAGTAATGATGATGATGAAGCAGAATATTCCAAAAGAAGCACAAGGAAAGATCTTGGGATGAGCAAACAATAACGAAATCAGTGAATTG
The DNA here is from genome assembly GCA_940337035.1 of Agriotes lineatus. Taxonomy (NCBI): domain Eukaryota; kingdom Metazoa; phylum Arthropoda; class Insecta; order Coleoptera; family Elateridae; genus Agriotes; species Agriotes lineatus. The sequence goes on from OW679197.1 coordinate 159,950,781, forward strand.
CAATTTCAGGTGCCTGAAGACTATGCAGTTAGTGTTTTTCACTAACAATTGTGCCAAACGGGGACAACAGAAGTTTATACAATACCACATAATAAAAAAAAATCCGGATCCGATATATTTATTATAGACATATTACAAGTATAATCACAATACATGAACATTAACCAGGAAGCCATTAGAATTATTTGCAGAAAAGCACATGGATATGTAAGTGATACACAAACTTTAATAATCTGATAAAAGCCTACTCCAATTTTTTTCAATCGGTAGCTACTGCTAAAAACAAACGTGACAAATTATACCTTACCACTTCAAATATTCAAGATACTGTAACGATTTTCTTCTGCCTGAAGTTACTTGGTACAAACCGACCACATGGAAGATGGTCAACTGCTAAAGTGCTTGTACAAAATGAAGCTGTTCAGGCAGATGAGAGCAGCAAGCTTCCTGGTACTTCTTCCCTGCAATTAGCATAAACTCCACCATGAGCAGACGCATTCTGAAGAAACTGTTCTTGAAGACGAAACCTGGTAAAAATTCAATAATGCCATAAAAATGTTGTTTCTGAGGGAGAATTGCACAATGCCGATGATTAGATGAATATTTAGGAAAAACTATTCTAGTTTAACGCTCAACTGAAATAAAAATAAATATTGCTCATTGAAAAGAAAGTAATATACCTTATCCCACATAAATATGTTAAATTTTCGGGTTCATTAGTCCCTATTTCTGCTCTTTCACGCTTTTTTCAAATATTGATTTCTAATCAATTAGCAGGCTTTGTTTGGACTGTGTAAATAATCTTATGATTAGTGCTTAAACAGTGGCATTATTGGTGGAAAGCCACAAACACGTAATTTAATTGATTTATTACTAAAGGGTCGTGTTTACTGCTCACTGGACTTAAAGGAGTGGTTTGTTTCGTTTCATTGGAGTGGAGTGGTAGAAGAGAGAAAAAGGCTTCAGCCGAATTTAAATAAAACTTTGGCGATAGATTTACACATTTGCCGCTAATGAAGCCAACATTTCATTATATATTATGTACCTGCTTCGTCGATTATTCTAATGCGTTTGATAATATTAGATATAATAAATGATGGGAAGTTCTTATCAGCATGGGTGTTTCTGAATATATCTGCGAACCATATACGAATAGTTCAGTAGCAGTCAAAAATTTGACACCAAATTCTCTTGTCAATGTCTTGTAGAGAACGGTGCAAGACAAGGTTGTATGTTGTCAGCAATACTGTTCAACTCGGTCTAGTCGAATAAATAGTTAGAAGCGTCGGCTTCCCACAGCTTTTTCAACGTAAGCCTCACTGTATTTCAGATTGGTGGACTGTGTCTTGGGAACTATTAAATCTGACGATATCGAAATTGCTTCAAAGGTTGTCAATGCTTCCAAAATGGAACGATAACGCTTAAACGACGCATAGCCTGTTTACTTGACGGTAGCTGCCTAAGTGCCTACTATCTCCGCGCGAATAAGTTTGACGAATTGCCTCTGCTTTCCACGTGCTGGTTATTTATCCATTCCTCTATATTTTTCAGATTGTTTCTCACCAATAGGCCATCATTTCTGACTCTGTAGCAGCGTTCCTCCGTGTATCGCCCTAATAATTTTCAATTCTCCAGTTCTTATCATTTGTGTTGGTTTCGTTGTATCTGGCTTGATCGCTACTCCATATCTCATAAATATCATGACTTAGATATATCATTACTTTAGCCCCAACAGACATATATTTCTTTTGCCACATGAGGTCCTTCATGCATCCTGCAACACGGACTGCTTTATATGTTTGCAATCTCTTTTCCGTCGCCATTCTTCCATTGTCAGTCATCTCTCACCAAGATACGTGAGTTCCATAATTATGTCAGCTTTGCGTCCATTCCTAATTTATATCTTGCAATTACCATAGATGTAGTTTGTTGTGCATTAATAATCATGTTCATTGATTTTGCTCAATAATTAAATACTTGAAGAATTCTTTGACCCCAGCTATCAAAACAGCGTCGTGCACATAGCAGATTGTATTGAAGTAGGTGTTGTCCATTCTTAAAAGCTTGTTTTTTTGGGAGACTACGTAAATGTTATTTTGTTCTTTATCAGAGCAGTTAGAAGAGACTGAGAAAGTCACCTTGTCTAAATTATGTGTTCACTGGCAGCTCATTGGTTAGCTGATATCATATTTTGATTTGGGTTGTACAGTTGTAAAGCGCCCTGGATTCCTCATCGATAATCTTTGTTTTATGTTCAAAGTTAAATACTAATTTGTTATGTGTATTTTACTATGTGTTAAACGCTGGAAATGTATAGTAAAGTTTGGTTTAATGTGAGTGCAGCAAGAAGCACACGCTGTCTACATGACGAAAAGAGTTTTAACTCGTGTAGATTTAACCAACAGGACGGCAGTCGCAGGCAGCCTTTGCTGAGAGCAGCACGTGCTGGGCACTGGAAAGTATAACACGCGAATTCGCCCAGGGTAATATACGTTAATTAAAAGCTGCTTAAAAGATCCCTGAAGTTAATAAATGCTAAATACAGTTGTAATGTGCAGCAAATGGTTATTTCCGAGTGTACCGGTGAGTACACAATGTTGTGCTGTATTTAAGGAATTGTTTTAATAAAGCAGATTTGCACAGCTTCAAAATGTGCTTTTATCACAAAACGTGGTGTCACTCAGACAAGCGGCAAAACGTTGTACTGTCCAGAGCAGTGATCCAATCAAAGAGTACGACGAGAAGTTTCGAATTCGTTGCAGTGTGCTGTGAGAGAAATTAGTCAGTCGTGTAATGCAAGAAACCTAATACCGTCAAATTAAGTTTTGTTTACGGCCAACCACCGGATTTACATGAAAGGGTTCCCTGGTAAATTTACTACTATACGGAGTATGGTCGCGTAAATAATGCCATTTAATTGGTTTATCATCTGCTTCACGTATAGTGAATTGTCTGGCTAATCGATTTCCTCCCGTACATGCAACCCAAAACCAATTGTCATTTTCCCCGGCTGCTACATAGCAGCAGTTTTTGATTTCGAACCTACCTTTAAGAGCGAACGCTTCCAGCATCATCATGTTTCGCCCGTAGTTTTTTCTTGATATGTTATGATGCTGAGAGCAAATGCTTGCAGCTATCCATTACGCTCTGCCACCTCCTTAAAGTAAATGAAATTGAATTGTATGTCGTACTGAGTGTTCGCCGAAGTGCATTTACAGGTGTTTCAGTCATACTAAAAGCTGAACTATTAGCGTTACGTATTTAACTATTGAATTGTTGAAGTTGCGTCTTTCGCGCTTAGTTATGGAGAACGGCTAACCTCTTTAGATCCACTGTTGATTAAATTATTAGACTTTAAGGCAATTGATTGTGAGCAAATTAACCCGGAATTAGCTGGGGTAGCTTTTAAAGCTAACTTGTATTATAGCGGTGTACCTTTTTAATAGTGTTTATGCATATGTAGCCCCATTTAATATTTGAAATATTCAGTATGTGTTTGTCTTATAACAATTGTACAGCAGTTACCAGACAAAGCACAAATATCATCAAAGGTAAGTCCCAGTGGATAAAAGGAGTAAATTTTCTTATCTTGTATTCTGGGGAAAAGAATCGCGAACTCAAGTAAAGAATCCGTGGCGCGAAGACAATTATCTTTTGAGCTTTTAACCAGCCCCACCTCATTTTGGAGCAAACCGACCCTATGCCTCGATTGATCCACTAGTCGGGATAACTTAATGCAGGGCTAAACATATATGTGTTGGAGCAATGTAACCATTAAAAGTAATCGTGCATTAGCTTCGACACCGCTTTGAGGGCTTTTGCATGATAGTTAATTTTTTCTTATTGCTTTCTTTGCTGTTGCTATCACGTTTTCGTCTTGAGATAAATGGTTTTTGCTTATTTTGTGCCCAGGTCTATTTTTGTAGAGTTGCTTAGTGATCCCATTTGCAAGTTTCATGATGTCGATCTGTTGGCCTAAAGGTTTATTTAATTTTTGTTTTAATTTTTCTCAACATCAGCTTGTGATTATACTGGGAAAGATAAGCGCTGTTACTTTTAGTCGATGAGAGATTGATATCCTTTCATATGTTGCCAGATGTCTTTGTATCTGATATGGTGTTAAAAAATGTATTGTTGATTCTGGCATATTTATGGTGAACAAAAGTATTTCTCGCCGATGTCGTCTTCGTTAGATCTATTCAAGTTTGAGGCGGCCTTATTCGCGAACCTTTCCCCTTTCTCCAGGCTTGGAATCGGCAGTGGCAACTGCTGAGCCATTCAATTCACATAGCAACAAGCTCCAGGTAGAGTTATATCAAATACTAATTTATTACATTATGAACACACAGTAAACTTTGACCTAAGGCGTCGTACTGAAAGCGTTAAAATGAAAGAAAATTATATTTGTATGTAAAATAAAAATAATGCAATCTGTATTCCGTTAGCAATATGACACATGTTTTTTAGTTTTAGTACGTTAATTACCGAATTAGCAGCAGTAAGTCAAATAAAGTTGGAAAGTAGGAAAGTTTCAATAACACACAAGCTGTCAACTATTTGTAGTGTTGGTGCGGTCACGTCTACAGTTACATAATTGATATATCAGGAGAAGTGATCGATAAAAGCATTCTTATTCCTAATTAACAGTGCTGTTTTAAACAAATGTTAAGTTTTTGCTTTATATTGTAATCTATATCACACTCAGAATTATAAATAATTTTATGCTTCCGTTGTGTTCTTCAAGAGAATTTTTTTCGACCTAACGGCTAATTCTTAACTTTAATAAACCTTTTTTAATTGCGCTTAACGATGTGGATCCGATATAAATGTGTATGGAGTAGATGCTACTAATCTGCAGTGGAGTACTTTTCAGATAGAATCTTCTTTACTCTTCACTTTACTCGATTAGATACTAACCCCAGGCAAGGCATGGATTTTTGAAAAAACTCTTGGCACCGCCAAGATTCGAACCCGATATCTCCCGACTGGCAGTCTAGCGCCTTTAATCACTTCGTCACCGAGATTATAATTTTAACTGCAAGATATTAAAGCAGTATGTTCAAGAAGAAACTGTTGCTGTTCTTAAAGTCTTGTTACTGTCGGTTAAATATTTTGAATGGCACAAAGGCGATAAATCGAGCTATGGTAGAGCAGTGTAAATAGTTAATCCGGCATTGGTGTAGTATAATGGCATTTCAACACAAAGACACTTAAAAGTACGGTAATCGAATATCCTTCGAACTTATTTATTTATATATACCTTTATTTGCCTTCTTCAAAGTATAATGAATTATTTAGGTGGTCATAGCTGCGGAGCAAAAGTAAATAATCAAATAAGCGCAGCTTCCTCCTCGCACTGGTGGTTGTTATAGGCTGAATTATTTCATACAGCTTCGCCAACTGCTTGCTGTAAATTAGCTGTTTTTGGGCGTCTGCATGAAAACACAATTAACAAAGATGTCTTTCCCATTGAGAATTCGCGCATATATGATGTGTACCTATGTGAATGTCCATCATTCAAGATAAGTGACGGGAATACGCAATTTAGGCATTTCCTTTTAACTTGGTAAAATATTTAACTGGAGTATTTGGGCTCGCTTTCTCTTTCCATCTGGGAGTACCCGGTCTCCACAATGTGTCTCCCATGAGCGAACCGGTATTTAGATTTAAATGTACGCTCCAAGCCAGAAATTGCGTAAGGCTTATTCTCGCGGCTACTAAAAATGTTCGGGTTTAATTCTTTATCTATTCCTATTCCCTGCCCCCTGCTACGTTTTAAATGTGGAAGTTGACAGATCCCTAATTTCAGTTCAGCCTGCGCTGTATTTTAGACAGTTTGATCTCTCAGGTCGGAAAGATGTAACCGATAATCCAAGATTCGTTCCAGCCAGCGTGGTTGAATTTCCAATTGACCTACCACTGCTAAAGCAAATTGTAACGAACACCACCTTTGCTTTGCTCATGTTCGTTAGAGCGAGCGAATTTGAATTCTTTCTTGCCTTTTAGCTAACGCGCCAATGGCGCGAATTTTATAAAGCAGATTTTCTAGTGCAAATAGACAATTTTGATTTTCTCAGCGGCCGGATTGTAGGTAGCTAACCAAATATACACGAATTTTTAAATGGATGCTCCAGGCAAGCAACCCTTGTTATCTAGAAAATAAATCTTATTTTCGTTTCTGGCGGCTTATCCGATTTCTATTACTCCAATATAAACCGGAATTTTAACGTCATTCCCCGCTCGGCTATCTGCGCGTTTTGGGCGGAAACCTTACAATTTACATGTTTTGAGTGCGGGAGAGGCGCGAAATTAATAAATGCGAAATTAAGTAAGTTAAGGTCTGCCTTTAGTTCGAAATTGTTTGCTTTGTAACTAAATCCGGGGATACCTTAAAAACCCTGCAAAAGAAAACTTATTTATCAAAAAGGCCTGAAATTAAACTTGTTCTTGACCTATTTATCCGAAAAAGGAACATTGTTCAGCATTTCAAATGATGCTATACTGCTATAATATGTATGTATGATTTGAAATTATTTTACTAGATTTTTATTTAAATAAATGCCTACCATCTCAAAGAGTTGGATTTTCTACATTCTATGGAAGTAATGTGATTGAATGCATAATTATAGGCAATACATTTGCTATTAAGGTAATTATCGTGGTTTTTATGATTTTCAAAAGTAATCGCTTTCGCCACCGCTTGTTTATCCAATGGTACCGCTACAACATTAGATACATCAACTGATGGGAACAACTTTACAAACATGCGCTCCAAAACAAGTTGGCTTCGTACTAATAATTACATCAGTGATTACGTAAGAGTGCGTTGCCTAAGTAGTTTAACTAATGTAAGTAAATAGACACCACAACAAAACACTCTCGATGTGCTTCTTCTAGAAATGTGAAGAAACCGATGTCACTTTAAATCTTTCACCAAATTCTATTTTTAGGATAACTGTCTAACCTTATTTGCAATCCCTGCTGCAACATAGAACACCAAGCGTACCCACAGCAAGTCTCACGACGGATAGGGGCTTCTCTTTCTTTCCGTTGGCCTGCTGTTAAAGAACATTTCCAGGATTTTTGTGAACATGATTCTTTAACAGGGGTTAATTAGAATTTCTAGAAGCTATTTAAATGGATATAAATTATCACTGAAAAATAATTAACCTGAGCTTGCATCAAAAACGTAAAAATTATGAAAAGTATTACATTTCGGTAAATAATAAAGAATCTAAAGGAACAATTAATATTTTCTATTCTTTCTTCTAGTTGTGCATATTGAAAATTTTCACCTAAAAAAATATTCTCTTTGAAATTAGAGAAGCCGCGTAGCGCAGTTGGGTAGGTGATAAGCTTGCATTAAGCAAGTCCTCGGTTCGAATAGCGCGGGGGCCGGATTTTTTCCGCAGCCTTGGCGGTTGGAGTTGGGCTCCGTGAGACCATTCACAGTCGGGATCCAAATTAACTGTGCTCTAGTCAGAACCACAGATCTAATAGATAAGTAACAAGGTCAACACATCACGAAGACACACAGGCGCTTCAACTTTGTATCCCGAATCCGTGGCAAGTTGAGCATTGTACCGGCAGATGCAAGCGCATAACGCACCAGCCTCGACAAAGTAAAATAAAGTTATTGATAATACATATAATTTTGAAATAAAGTCTTGGTATGTGGGATTTTGAGAAATATTCAAAAAATTAACAAATTCGATTTTTGCAAAAGTTAAAGAAAAAAGTTGGTTTGCGGTGTTGAGACTATTCAGTTAGCTAAATCTAACGCACAATAAAAAATATTATTATTTTTATAAAAATAGCACTTTTCGGATTTTAAGAAGAACCGAAGAACCCTATTTTTTAACTAAGTGAAAATCTCTCCGTATATCTGATAGGGGCTAAGTAGGTTTTCAGACAAACACAAATTATTGTCGTAAAAAGTTTTCTTGACAAATCAAAATGCCGACTTTTTGGCGGTCACTGTAGTAGTAATCAAATAAATTTCAGATCTAGTTTGTGTGGCTCCATATAAACGCAATGTAACTTCAGCCAACTCGGTATGAAATTTTTCAATCAACTGTGTATCAGTTTAAGAATACATTAGTAATTCCATTTAACTGAGACATTTAGATAATGATTTAAGTCATACCATGATCTAAATTAATTTGGAAAATATATTGAGCTAGTGATTTCCCAATTATTATATCACAGATATATGAAAGAAAAATGTAAAAAAAATCATAGTACTAGAAGATACCTACCTAACAAAAAACATTACAAGGGAATCGCGATTTACAGTTTAAAATAAATTAATGACTAGACAGCCCCATGGTCTATTTTGATTTTCAAATTATATATTCCAAAATTAGAGAAATTTGGGAAGTTCTTAAAAACTGCCTATGTGAGAAATAGCTGTTTTTCTGGCCATCTTGGCCAGATTACTGATTCCGGCTTCAGCCTTGGTGAACATGTGTTCGGAGATGCGCTCTATGATTTTTCATTCTTCTGATATTTTACGATTTTTGATATGTGGTACATGCAGCCGCCGAAATGTATCTAGCTGTGTTAGGATGCACTAATATTTCAAAAATAAACTCACCTCAGGCCGCCTTCCACCATTTGGTAGGTTCGTTTTCATAGTTATTTTATGGTATTGGAATATTTCAGGCCTTTTTCTTTGAGTCACCTGCTTAGCGAGTGTATTTCGCTGTTGGGGTTGTGATACCCTTGAATGAGGAACACCTAGAGAAAGATTGCTTATTAGTTTGGAGGTACCATGCAGCTATCTTGGGAAAAATTACTACTTCCAATAGTCTTTCCTTCCTACGATCCCCAGCAATTTATACGAAAAGCCTGTCTCAATCCTGCAGCTTTGTTAAAGCAGCTTCATTACCGGACCACGAATCAGCGTCCTTGTTTCGTGGTTAGCCCTCTGTATCCTTGCACATGACAGGTACCCCCGCCCGTGAGATTCTCTTCGTATACCAATTCGAGCCATTTTAGGTACGTGGCAGTGTACGCAGAACTGAAAATATTTTCTCGCATGCACTCGGAACTCTATGGTAGCGTGTTACTCATCGATTATAGTACAATTCTAAGCAGATCGTTATAAATAAAAGCAACCGGCTACAACTTTACTTGTTGTACTATCTTAGGGATGCGGAAAGTTCGTTCCCCACATTTCGTTCCCGGGACATTTCGTCTCCACATATCGTACTCGGAAACATCGTTCCCGACCGAGCTCAATTTGTCTCCTAGATTACAGGGTGTTGAAAAACGAGTGCAGCGATTGAAATACAGTTAAAAAATTTAAGATATTTTAATTTATTTATTTATTATAATAAACTTATAATAACAAAATAAATTGGATTTACTAAAAATTACGGTTTAATCTAAGTATCTTCCTGATATTTTGTATAGGGCCATAATTTCTCATTCTCTACAACTTTTCTTAGTAATATTTTGCCGTATCATGGACAAAAAGCGTAATATAAGACTACATGGTCTAATTAAATTTTTGGATCGTAGCCAGCGTGCGAATAGCGAAATGGGGTCGAGCATTACCCCTACTGATATTTAATGCAGAAGTAATATCCTTCACTGTAAATCGACAATCGTTTCAAATAAGTGCATTTTACTCTGTCAGCATTCTCTTCTGTTGTCAATGTTTTTTGACGGCGAGATTGTGGTCATTCTCCGCACCTTTGCAGCCATCTTTAAGCGCTTTACTCCTTTTGTAAACGCTTATGCCTGATAGTGGTTGCGCATCAAACTGTCTTTTAACTCTTACACAAATTTCTTATCGTTTGATATCTTCGTTGATAAGAAATTTACTAGTAATGAGTTGTACGCTTGCATGCCCTCCCACCTCACGTATGCTTGCCAATTGAACGAAAGTGCATTATGACGACTTAACGACTGAATCAAGGTAGGTCATATTCCAGAGCATTAATTAATGTATAAAACTTCTGTGCATGTCTTTGTCTTTTGGCGCGCAATTCAAATTATCGTTCATATTTGAACGCTCCTCTTATATACCATTATCGATCTATAGCTTTAATAAGTTTTTGGTATTTACATAAGTGTGAACGTTTGCAAATTCTTTTTGCCTTTTTTGAACATTTTCACAAATATTATGTCATGTTTTGGAGCTGATTGTATGTAGTGCAAATAAACATTGGATTAGAGCACTTCATGATTTTTATTTGTTGCTTTATGGAAAGAATTATGTGGTTTGGGGATTTACACCAACAGCTGTAGGTATTTTCATTTGGACCGTTTCGAATCAGTGACGCTTTCGGAAAACTATCCCTCCTCCATCCTGCTCAGGAACTAACTGGCAAAACTTTGCTACACCGCACGACAATTTCTTGATGACAATTTCATCTTTTCATAAAGGATTATTTATCATTAGTGGGCATTAACTTTTAGACATTCTTCGTGTAGCAAAGTATTTACATTTTCTAGTTTTTTACAACTAACGCAATCTCCTTTTTCTCGAAACTTTTGTAAAACATTTCCTTTTGTTATTAAATTAACCCAGATATTTTTCAACGTTCTTTGATATGCTCACATATCAAACGGTTCAAGACGTTTTATTGAAACAGTAGGTGTCGTCCACCATTCTCCTCAGTAAAGTAAAAGTTTCTTTTGTTACCTATTCAGTTCGTCCAGATACTTTTCAACAATCTGTTATATGCTCACCTTTATAATGCTTCGAAACGTTTTATTGACACACTAGATGTTGGCCACATAACACACGTGTGCCTATCATAATAGTTATGACAGATTCCCATCCATTAAATATGTCAGGCTTCGTTAGTCAATATTATATTGTGTATGTGAAATAATTATCTTTCGTTGAGTGCCGCTTTCTTGTACATTCCCGTTAGTCTCAGAATACCTGGTAGCTGTTTAACGTACGTATTCAGTGTTTGCACAACAATTAGTCTGTACATTTTGGTACATCCAATTTGTCATTTTCGGTGGAAGAAGTACCATATTTTCTTTTAACAAGCTAATTGTAGGTCTAATTTGCGTTAGAGCTTCAGCCACTCTTCCCTGCAATGCTATAAATTAAGAACAGTACATTGAAACTGTTTATCCAGAAATTAAATTCCATCATTGACAATAAACGATTCTACAATTATTGTAAAAATTAAATTGGGGTTTGATTAAAGCAAGTAAAATCTGAAAAAAAGGGGAAAAGCGAAACTACTGGAATCTTCAAGTATGATCGGTTGAAAAGCTCAATAAAATTGGGAACATTCCTCAAAATGTCCTAAAATAAAGCGTCATCCCACCTTAACAATATAAATTAGTAAGAGTGAAATATTTTCACTTCTGAGCCAAATACTGTACGTTCAATAAAAATGCAGTTTGGCTTGAGAAATTATTTTAGGAACGCGTGGAACACCGTTCAGTAAACACATTCTTCTACAAAGCTTTAGGAAAGTGGGTAAAGCAATATATACGTGCTCTATTTATTATCAATATTTACAGCATAAAACATACGAACTTAATAGATATATTATACAAAATTTAATTAAAGACGTCAGAGTCATTAAGAACTTATTTTGGAATCAAGTAGGTGTAATAAAGGTAGTTACAGAAACAATAAGCAGAAAGGCAACTATCATACAAAGACGTACCTTATTCCTATTCGAATTTATCTTTCAAAAAGCATATGAAAAATCTATGAAATAATAATCGTTATACATGCCGATGAAACATTAACAAAACAAAAGTGATAGCTATGTCAACGACTTGAAAAAATACAGCTCGTTAAACGGCGGTATAAATCCAAACAGTACATTATAGTTAAAATAAAAGAGTAACTTAAAACGGATTCTTAAATAACACTTTCCAATAATAATTTAGATATTCAAATCAAATGGCGAATCACAACATCTTGGATATTAAACAGTCAACAATAAAAAAAATCAAACGCATTTTTGAAACAAAGAAGTTCTAAGCAAAATAGAGAACCATACAATTTACAATAAAGTGGAGCATCTAAAGTATATTCAGAAAAACGAAAAATACAGTCGGCCACAATTAACAACGAAAGGAAAAATTGCTGGAGAACGTAGAAGAGGCAGCAGAAGAGCATTGAAGAAATTGATGCGAAAAATGTATGCCAACGTACTGAATCAGAGAAAGCCTTCTTTATTCCTTCACTGCGAGGTAATCCAACTGTTCGTCGCTAAAAATCTACTTCCATAGATAGTAACGTCTTTCATCTCTTCTATTGATCTGTTATTCTTAACAACCGTATGCCAAAATACTCCTTCCGATCGAGCTGCACATCTGGGTGTTCGTGCCGAAAGAATAGCAAGACTTGTTGCCTAATACAACATATTAGGTAACATCGACGACTTTCTACGGGGCGTCGCTCACAACACAAGATTTTGATTTAGTGAATGAAAACTGAAATGATAAAAAACAAGAAAAAATTTAAAAGTCGAACAAGAAACAAATAAAGAAATATGAAAAAAATATATAAAAAATTACAAAGGTATCTTTTACAGACTTTTAAACACGTGATAAATTACATTTTCGGCCAGCTGAATTTCGAACAATTTCCCTTCGGCCAATTTTCCTTTGCTCAATTTTCCAGGAGCGCTTCGTGGTATATCCTATGTTCTTGTGTCATAATTTAAGGCTCCATTTGTTTGTCTCGCTTTCATTACTTTACTATTGATTTCTATTTCCTGCTTTCCACTTTCGTTTAGTATTACTCCCAGGTAAGTAGATTCTTCGCATTTTTAAATTAGTTCAATATCTTGTTTCCTACTTTAATCTTAGATATGGAGTTGTGGTATAAGTGCTTTACTAATAGTGTTGTGTTTGCAAAAGTAACACTATGACAGTTTCTTCTAATAGTAATACTTTGGATGTGCTTCTCTTGAACTACATAATTTTTCGAAATTTACTTCTTAAACAGTAAACGTTATCATGTGTTCAAGTTCACTGCCGGTTTGATACTGGCATTTTCATTTTATAGAAGCCAACGCATAAATTCAATTTTACCGAATAAGATGTAGAAAATGGCAACAACATTCGCAGAAGCTTTCATGTAGGTATAACTGTGGAAATTTAAAATATCAAGATAGTCCAAAAATCGCCAATCAGCATCGAACAAACGTATAATTATCTCATTGTGCTTGTTGTTAAATCATTTTATCTTTATCAGTGTTGTTATAGACCCTTAACCAAATTAATTTTAGTATCGTTAAGAGCTTCATTACCGCACTGGGTAATGGATATTACCGCACTCAGTGCGGTAATGGATATAAATTACCGCACTCAGTGCGGTAATGAATATTACCGCACTCTTTTTGTATAAAGAAATACATTGAACCAGAATTTATTGATGAAGATAAAATATTGAACAATACACGTTTGCTTATGGCACTTAACGAGACTCGTTTGATTGCCGCAAAACTCGGCTAACCGCCTCGTTTTTGGCAATCAAACTCGTGTTGTTAAGATGCTCATAATCAAACTTGTATCGTTAATATCTATTACAGCTCTTCTTCTTCAAATAATACATTATTTTGTGTAATCCCGAGCGGCGTATTTACCCACTCGTATTTCATCAGCAACTATTATTTTCAAGGAAGTAGAGAGCCTTCAAAATTGTTCGACAATATTCTCAAATAATTTATCGTAAATTTAAAGATACCAAGCATATTTGTATTACATTTTTTGTTGTATTACTGAAAGCATTTAAATTTGCCAACCATTCTCTATATTGCAATGTTACGATTTCTCATAAGGATGGAACGTCCTAAAAGTGAATAGCTAAGTATATTTATAATAAAAAGGGTAGTAAAGAAGAAAACTTACTCCTTAACGGTTTTACAGTATTACATTGGAATATTAACAGATAAAAACATCCGAAACAACAATTATTATATCACTGGTATGATCAGAATGGAGAATGATCTTTAATAATGTTTTACTTATGCAAATTAGTATTACGATGAAATTTTACAAGTTAATCGATTCGCAGAAACAAAGTTGTAGGTCAGAACAAGGGAACTGCCCATTTAGATGTGCTGTATTTTGAGTAAGGCAATACCAAGGCTGCAAGGCATTGAGCACTAAATTTGTTGAAAAGGCAAGTTGAACAGCTCTGAGATTTTTCGGACTTAATTTGGCAGAATTAGCTACACACTGAAACATTAAATTAAAACATTATTATATCGGTTAATGCATTTGCATTACTTTATTTACGCGAACTATAGCTGTAGCTAACTTTTAAAACCGCTAGTGGGACTTCAGGAGTTGTCTTGCTTGAAATAACAGTTGTAACTTAAAATGTGGAAAAGTTGACGTTTAACCTGACAATTGAAATGACGATCAAACAGATCACGCATTACTTACAATTTGTTAGTTATCATCACAACCTTCAGTCAATTGTTTATTTATAAACAGAAAGAAAAATTTCTCTGTAAAAATAACCGTGGAAAAAGGGTGTCGGTAAAACTTCAACTCCCAACAGAATCTATTTGTAAGCCGTTATTTTTTACATAATTTTTTGCCTATTGTAATAGTAACTAATACAAACGTCGAACATTAGTGCCACAAGCTATGCATTAAATGCAGAGACGATTTAACAATTTTAAAAGTGAAAACTTAGCTGAGCGTCCTACAAACCGTGTAGCAGATCTTCAGCAAAGGTGACGTACAAGTGCAGTACCGCATTCAGCGATTTTGTAAGCAGAGTAAAAGCGAAAAAAGTGTACTCGCATCGAGAGAAGTAGAAGTGCAGGCCAGCGTCCATCGCTCGAGAATCCGGTCGGACGCCCCAAGGTTTACTTGAGTGTGAAAAGTTATTACATTCTCTACGGAATAAAATAAAAACAAAAACAGTTAATTAATAGGTAAAAATTGCCCACTTAAGATCATTGATCTGTTTGATTATTTGTAAGCAAAAAGTATCCATGTTGACAGAAATATTTTGTAGGAATTGTTATACAAGTAACTTTGTTCTAACTCAAAAAAGGCTATTTGATTTCATTAAGCCTTAATTGATTGAAAGCAAGCCATTTATATCCAATTATAATTCAATACTAATTTTTTATTTGTCTATTTACACGCAAATAGTTCCATATTGTGTTGTTTTACCTGAACTTAAATTAAAATTATATTTATTTGTCCCCCAACTTATGCGTTTCATTAATTTGAATTGAATTTTCAACATTTAGGTGTTGGTCTAAAAGTAACTTTTCTGGCAGTTACCCGAGAGAAAGAGTCATGCTAACATTGTTAATGTTTGTTCATGCTATTGATACGTACTGTGCTACAGGTAAGTGATTGAGCTTTTTATTTGATAAGATCCCTGAGATTAAACATTTATAAGCAAGCTCGCGATCTGTAAAAGAAATCACAGCAATATTTTCCAGCCATCGCCTTTTCCCCAACATTTCAAACACCAAAAGTTTTTGCAATCTAAAACAAAACCATACACTGTCATCACCAGCAACGAATTTGGAAATCATAAAGCTGGCTATGAAAATAAGGAATTCCTTATTGCAATATTTCTAAATATAGTAAAACGATTGATAAAGTTTGGATGGAAGGTCTCAAATATAAAGATCTACAGCTGCTTATTCCAGGCTATCTAAAGGTTGTTATGTGCTCATTCCTTGATGTAAGAAGCTTTGCGGTCCGCGTCAGTGTAAAAATATCGAGTAAAAAACTATTAGGGCTGCTGTACCTCAATATACTTTTGTAAGTGCTATTTCATTAACCCATGCACGCTTATGGAGCTGCAATAATCGCTTGAAATGACCTTCCTTACAACTCAATACACCGGTTATAGTAGCAATCAACACTTAGCTGAACAAGTAGAACATCAAAAGACGTTACATACGCCGCTACGTTTTTATTAATTACTTTTCTCTCTCTTTTTGCCAGCTATCTCCATAGCAATGAGATCTTTCTTACCGTATACACCCTCGTCGTGGTTAAGAAAAACACGTGTCGAAATTAACCCAGTAATTGGTCTGGACTCGTGCTAAGCTGAAGAGATTGGCTGTAAAAATCTACTTAAAGGAAAGGCAATTGTTTACATAACAGTGAAACCTCCTTGACGCCGGACTGCACTATAAAAGCAGCTGCTTGCAGTCATTATTAACGAATTCCAGTTACGCCATACCTAAACGGTGGGCTCTTGCTGGCCTACACGGCGATGTCTTCATTATTGCGTCAAGTAATGACGTAGACGCTTCGCAACCACAATGTTGACACGACTTTAGGCAATTATTTTGTTTACTTGGCAGCTGGCTATAAAAAATCGGAGAAATTCTACAATGCTTGAGCAGATTCGACTTGCTTGTCGATACATTAGCGTGGCGTAGCCGAGCTTCCAATTATGTACTGTTGTAAAACGCGGTGGGGGTGCCACGTAAAATATCACAATTTGAAAAGGAGTGGCGAGAACTAAAAGTTTGGGAATCGCTGTCTTGGCGGACACGCGCTCCAACTTGTTTAGCTGCGTCCGGGATTAATATTCGGCCATGTGGGAATTTTAATGCGCCAAAACGCGATAACTGAAAACCCATCAAGTCGCAGCAGGAATTCCAGACAGGAGAGAGCCGGGACAGTCGATATCTCCACGGACCGCAGCGGAGAATCCCTCGGGGCAGGTCGCATTCACTCCTGCAACAATTCTGTCGCCCTAACCGATATTTACGGCGAATAAGCGCGCAAATTTTATGAATATCACTACAGACACTTTGAATATTACATTTAATGTGGCCGGCTTATCGGTCGGACTGCGCGATTTGCGGGCCGTTTATGGGGCACGTTAGCGTGCTGGAACCCTCGCTTTGAGAGATTGCATCGGTCACGAAACTGACGCCATCTTATCTTAAAAGCCGCTGTTCAACACAAAAATAATATGTATACACAGATTTTATGCGTGTTTATTGCGAGCGCCGTGCGCCCAAAGCTGTAAAACTTTATAGAATGTGTTCAGTCGGATTGCTGCTGTTGACTCGAGAGTCGATCTGTGTAAATACCCACACTTCATTTAGTTATTTTCCTACTTTGTATGTAAAACCAACCGACTTCTGCATTACAGTAGGAGCTATTGCGGTAGTAAACTATCAGTAGCTTGGACTTTCTGATCGTTTCACCAAGTCAGCTTAAAAATTAAGTAGCATAGACCAATCTGAGCTAGTAGGAGCACTAAACTTGCTAAACGGTAAAATGGTACGACAAATTTGACAATTCGCTGAATCGTTTCAGAGTTCAATGGATATTTGGTATTTGTAGGCTCTCTTTCATCGGTAGTGTTATAAAGTGGATAGCCAATATTTTTCAAAAATTAGCTTTCATTTGGGAAATTTTCCTATCAAGAGCTCGGACGCCAACTGTATTAAACAAATTGTAAAATATAGCTGCAGTATAATGATACGTTAGCTAGCCGAATGAATTAACCATTCCTTTTGCTTTACTGTAAAACTAGATAATTTCAGGAAACTCCGTTGTATTTCGGTTATCGCCCGCAGGATGCGTAGAGAAGAGCATCAGGATGATTCTCTTATGCTTTGTCTTTGGAGCACGAGTATCACCGCAAGCTATACAACCAAAAATAATTTTGTTTCTCTCTATATTTGCGATTTGTGTAGAGAAGAATGATACCCCTACCCTGTTTTTCTTTACAGTTCCCTCAACTGTTAGCAAATGATGAACAAATAATTGTTCTGTGGTGCTGACCGAAGTAAACCAATTGGTCATGGTTATGTTACCGTTTGAAGAATTGTGCATAATATTTGGCAACCGCTGCATTTTCAGGTGTCGTACCTTTACGGTATATCGTAGCGCAACAAATTGCCTGCAAATTGTACTATATCAAAACACGGGGCTATCCCCGCCACAAAATTCGTTTCGCGGATTGCACGTGATCTAGGTGCGCGAATTCGTGCAACCCAAATTCTTCTTTTGTCCCACTTCTGTTCCCCGACTGTGTGCACCACTTGGGTTCCCTCAGCTGAACGAAGAGGAGGGAGGCCTGCAACGGGTATAACAGGATGATTTCCGGGTATTCTAGGCCTCTTTTGATTTAAGTCGAACTTCAATCGGGAGCCCTCGAAGCGACAACATGGGTTTTTTGATCTTGCAAAACAAACTCTCGTAAGTTAAGATCTGAATCCAGCTTTTAGCTGAGAAGTAGAATTGACTAGAATATCTGCCAATCCCACCACGTTTCTAGTATCTCATAAACCATACTTTTGGGTTATAGTGCGCCTGAGCTTATCATGTGACGGACTCAAATATCTTCCTTCTGATGATCGATTGTTTTCGAACATGTTTACCAAATTTCTACTATTCTACATCGATCCCATAGTCCACAGCTCGAAATAATACAACGTAAACCGTAATTTGCACCAGCCTTAACAATTCCCTGTTAAACTAACTTCGCGTAGACCTGCAGGCTGCGCCCCGGATCCAAACTCGAAGTTCAAAGAAGTAACAAAACGCTTCGTCGGGACCGTCAGTCGGGCAAAAACTTCAATACGTGAAATAATCCCACAGCCTGGCACCGGACTGCTAAACGGCTCCTGTAGTACAGCACATCCACACCGAAAGCGTTGACTTCTTGTTTTCACTGGTTGCACACCAAGATACCACATTTCCGTGAACTTTAACCAAGTATTGACCAGCCATTGCCATTAGCTGTTTTGTTTACAGCACGAAGAAACGTTTTCGCTTCTATCAACCAAAGTATACTTCAGAAATTGTCTCGTTAGTTGAGTATTATGTACATCCGATTTAAAATTATAGTTAAGTGATTGTTCACTAGAGGTAGTAAAGAAGTAGCATACCGACTTTTTCGATTTAATTACTCAAGCATCTCCACGAACCCTGGTTTTGAGCTACCAAAAGCAACCGTTCATGGCACTACAACATTCTGAGGGTTGTATAAACTTTTACACAATTGCTTCAAAAATATCACATATGTCAACAAAGCCATCAACGTTACATAGTTCCTTTCTTGTTACTTTATCGTCAAACTGAATGCAGTTGGTTAAAAGTCAGAAGCTCATAATTGCACGAAACAATGGTATCTCAGCATTTCTACTGAGAAATTCAGGTGTAGTCATAGACTTCATGGATAGCATTATAACCAAATAATGTTCTGACTTCGAATATATTAGTACATCTGACAAAATAACAAAATATTTGGGGGTTACCAGTCTGGCTGACGAATAAGAGCAAGTTAGGCATCTGCACAACACGTTGTCGTTAAAAAATCGCCCATGCGGATATTCCAGTTGTAATAGAGCGAGCATTTTCCTTGTTCAGCCATTTAGACAGGTTGCTATTTTGTTAATTTAATAGTTCACTCTTACTTGACTGTCAGTATCCTTCTATTCGATTTCTGGTAACTTCTGTTCTCTGAACAATTGCTATCTTTTTGTTCTTATAAATCTTCAGTATTGGAAATACAATTTTTCCCAAGAATCGATAAAGGTATGTTGTTATTATCACTTTTAGGATTTTGTCTCAAGGCAACTATTGTTTGGTCGTCTTTACCAGAATGAAAAGTGTCATCATCATCATCAGCTTTGAAATCAGATAGGTTTTCTGTTATGCCTTCAAGTCCTCTTCGAACTTAGAGTATGGGATCTGCACCATCTAAAATTTTCAGTACTCATTTTCTTAGTCTGCAAGGAATAACTAATTATTAATAAGTAACTCAAAGTGCATTTCAAATGTAGCACACCCGAAAACACATAACTAAATCTAACAGATAACACTGCCCAGGGGTACAGATAAACCTCAAAGTTAAATGCACACGTAAAACTAAAATACTTGTGTGGATTCAGGAGATTTTGGAGATTTTAAAAAATCGTTTCGTCGTCTGTTGCTTACTTAAAAAACTTAATCGTAAAATTAAAATTTCAGTGTAATTTTAGCTACTTTTATGTGGTTGGATCTACATGTCTGTTGAGGGTGTCCTGGATGACCATCACAAGCAGTTTCAAATGTTTAGCTGACAGCAGTCCGCAGAGTCCACACTACATGTAACTACATTGGCTCAGACCTGAGGCCACGTTGCCTTCAAAGGGCCATTCAAGACGGGAAAACAGAGTCACCATAGCCGTGGGATTCCTAAGACGAACTGAAGCGAGCCCTTTACTCAGTGTTTCCTTCTATATCCGTTAAAAGTGCGTCATGAGCAAACCCATAAATAGTAATTAATTTCATCCAACGCCTGGTAGAGAGCGCTACGGTTACATGTGTTCTTATATCTTTTCCAATTATTATTCTTATAACTTCCATACCCATTGTTTTTGCTGTGTCGGGCTGAGACTTTCGCGTAGCCTAAGCAGATGCTACTTAAAATGACAACTTTCCTACGAAGAAAGTATTTACGAGCCAAACTTTCAGACATATCCTGTATACTAAGCAAATTTTAATTGAAGGTTCATTGTAACTCCGGCAGCAGCAGACTTGCAACTAATACGTTAATAATAATTAAACTCTACTTTCACAAGTTGGCTGCCATCCAAGCTCAGAATCTTAATGAAACTGTGCAAATACAGGTCAGCGACCAACAATAAAATTAAAACAAAATACATTTACTTGAGGGCTATATCTGAAAATAACAATCCGTTGATATAAATAGTTCTGGTGTACTATCGCTTTGTTCAAGCTATTAGATTATTAAGGAGAGCTTTTGCGATTCATGTCTAAACATTATTTGCTGCCACCACCGTATGAATCAATCTAAAAATTCCAGTTTCAAAAATTATGAAAAAAGCAGCTGAAATAATTGATGATATTTCAACGAGGCGTACGGTTGCCCAACAAGAAGTTAAGACAGGCTGTAATATTTATGAGCACAGCAAGTTAATATTTTAAAAGCTTAAAAAACGAACGTTGTCTCTATCTTGTCTTGTACCGCAACCCGTGGGACTGCCACCTGACAACAGCCAACAGCCAGGAACAGTCCATGAATGCAGTTCCTTACGGGAACGCAGAGATAGGAAGGACTGCCTCGTTGTCGTCATTCTGGAATCTCATGCTATCGTAAACGCGTTGTGAAACGGCATACAAATGTGGTTTTATTTGTGCTTAACAAGCCGTATAAACGGCGATATAATCCAAATGCGCGAATTCCACGTCCCGCAGCCCTCACATACGATGGATTACTGCTTAATGGACTCGCCACACAGAAGCACCAAACTTTTTATAACTGTTGTCGACGTAAATATATGCACGAACTTTGTTATTAACGGATAGTAATGCACTCTCATTTTATAAATTTTGCGTAAGAAGTCCAAATGGTCGAAATATTTAAAATGTACAATTTTTTTTCAGTTCTTGAATGTTAGCTATTCAGCGCCTTTCCTGCCAGACGATTATACCTAATAGGTTTATGATATACAACAATACATAATAATTGTTACTCTGAAATATCGCCTTTCTTCAAAAGACAAAAGCTCCTATCACAGTTACTATAAAGGGCAGTTAGAAATAGTGACAACTTAAAATTGTGTGGTAAAGTACAAACACTTGGAGAGTTATTTCGAATATTGGTATACAAGTATACAACGAATAATCAAGCCAAATATACTACCAGCTAGATACAATGGGAAATATTCTATTCTAAAAGCATGGGTGTTCCGGTCGAAATCAAACCAGGAGAGATTATTACAGGTTATTGCAGGATCTACAATCTCTTTACAAGCTATACAGAACCAAAAAAAAATGGTTAACTTAACACAATATCACATATAATTGAAGGTAAAGCGAGTCTGTAGCTTAAAGTAGCGAAGTTCAGACGGTTTTAGCTACATGAAGGCACACCTGATGAAATTCACGAACCCAGACCTAGAGGCCGATTGACCCACGAATATGGACGCCGGCACTAAGGAAATGCAGAAATTTGATTATGAACGTTAACCCACAATTGTTCACAGCGGAATCGAGAACACATTGTTGTGCGTATGCTAGAATCCTAACACGGTCGTTAGTTGGAGGCCAGTGGCGCTTAGCCTTCCATAGCAAGCTCAGCCAACATATTTAAGCGGTTTGAAGTTTAATACCAACCCGTTTAAGGCCAACTATATACATTCATCGTTCGCTCATCCGGCTTCATTACCGTTAACCGTCTCTCTCTCATTTTCCAATTTAAAAAAAGAAACAATGAACATAATGGTGTTATGTGGGACTGAGGGAAAGAACTAACGGTGTCGTGCAAATGTAAGCCGCTACCGCAACCAGAATTAAAATATCGCCCATGCCATCGATCAGGGCGCAACAATAACGCGGTAATTCAAGCGCTAAAAATAGCATAACATTTGGTTACTACAAAGTACTGACAATGACACTGATACTTTTTCTATTGCTTACTAAAGTTTACAAACGTAAACGAATCTATTATGGCTAGCCCAACCAACTGTGGGAGTTATACTTTTTAGTAAGCTATTTTCGTTCCTTCAATCAAGTTTTACAGAGGTTTAGGCAACTTTATTTTTACATGTTTATTTTTTTTTATCAAGGCGACCGGTTAAATAATTAAAAGTCAGCTGTCATAATTTAGAAGTTCAGTGATTAGCGCGTTGTATACTGTGCTTATAAGTAAAATACTTATTACAATGCCGAAAAAGTTTTCCCAGGAAGATGAAACGTTAGTAAAATTGTTTTCCGAAGAAGGTTTGGCCTATAAATATATTATAAATGAAGTGCAGGATCGTGGAATCTCCATTACAAGTATGTCAATTTATAACATACTAAAAAATCGCACTGAATAGCCAAACAGTTCCCAAAAAATCATATACCTGTAGAATATGAAATCCCGCCTTGATTAAAAAAGTTGATATTTTAATTAGAGAAGATTTGAAAAAAATCTTCGTCGTAAGTCAAGAGTTTATGTTTTTAAGAAACATCATATCCAGAGCAGGAAGACCAATAGCAGAAAACTATACGAAAATTATTTGGCAGGCTCAAAATCTGAATATGTCGTTACACTGGACGAAACTTGGTTTTGTTACACAAAAAAGAAGAACAGGTGCTTGAACCTTATGTGTGCTTTAAGCGTGAAAGGTTTGGAAAGAAATTTATGGTTATTGGTGCAATATCAGGCCGTGGTGTGTTACCTTTAATAAAAGTACCTTTAAATTTAAAAGTTAATTCAGAGTTGATGTTGACTCATATTTAAAACCCTTGTTAGAAAAAGATATTCTAAAATTGTACCCTGGGGTAACGCAGCAAGTTCACACACATCTGCAAGAACTGTAGCATATGCCAAGGAACTCCAAACTAAATTGGGCATTACAATTATTTCAAATTCCGAGATACCTGTAAAATCTCCGATACAAGCCCGCTTGATTTTTATGGTTTCGGGTACTTAAAACAGAGACTTTTTAAAGACATCCATCAACTGTTAAAGGACTTTGGAAAATTTTAAATGAAAAGTGGAATGCTATTTCGGTCGAAACTATTCGAAAGGTTTTTAATTCCTGGAAAAGAATACTAAGGGCCGTTTTGAAAGCGAATGGAAAACATATCGAGCAAACCAAAAAAACTCATAAACGTAAGATATGTTTTTCGGACTTTTTCCACTGTCTAGGGTGTAAATCACACAACGTTTCGGGAGTTTTGATCTACTCTCGTCTTTAGGTGTTCCTGGTAAATTGTAATATTAGTATGTAATTTGATAATGTCAAAATAAAGTTGCCTAACCCTTAAGCGTTGCTTGTCCCTGTCTCATCCTCTGCAACTTGTCAATACTTTATCATCTTTTCTTCGCTATCTCTGCATTGTAATCCACTTATTCTATTCTCGATCGTACTCCTGTTCTTCTACTTTCCAGTATAGACTGCCACTCCTTTCGACTTTCCATCTTCTAACATTTTGGCAAGATGGGCGACTCAGCTGATTTTTCTCTCGTCAACGTTCTCTTTGACAAGAACTTTAATTCTTCGCATACAGTAATACTGAGAACTTGGTCTTCCCTAGTGCCATTCTTATATACCTTATTTCGGCTCTCCAGTTTGTTTTGCAATGACGCGGTTGGTAAATACACAACTTTTTAGATTTTGCCTGCTTCGTAATCTCACGTTTATCCACTAAAGTGTTGAAACAGGTATCATACACCTAAGTTGCTGTCTAGATGCGGTAATCCTTTTAATTTTCAAAAATCCATGAGTGTTTACTTCATGAAGTGCAAGTACTAGTTTTCGGCTATCAACTATTCGCCTGTTTCCTAAACTGCGTGGTCGTTTGGTTTCTGTAGATTGTTACCGCACAAACACGACTTTACGACATATTCGGGAAATATACCTAGAATACGCGGCCCTAACTCCGTTACGATGGCGGTAACAAAAAGGTTTGCCGGCTAAACTGCAGTGGAGAAGGGCAGGTCCTTTACGACCTTTGAGTTAGGACTGTACTCCGCTAACGAGATAAAAGATCATCAATAAGATGGTGCGCCACCACATCCGAACTAGATCGGGACAACAAAAACAACAAAAGGTGAACGCACTCTTGAATGTGGAAGTAAGTTCCGCACCTTGCTACTTCTAGCTAAGCAGATTTTGGTCGACGATCTACGTACAACATTGTCTTACCTTGCAAAAATATCTCATTGGTGCAGCTGCTAACCTTTTACAACAGGAAAGTACACAAATAACATGCAAATATTGTAAACAACGAATGGAAAGCATAAATACCTAATAAATTCTATTGAAATAATAAAGATATGTGTAACAGTAAACATGAAAATATTTACTGGTTACACTTAAAAGTAATCGGCAAAAGGGGTTAGCCACGTTAAATTACGTAACATCTTAACTTAATTAAAAGCGGTAAAGTTGACTGTAAATAAACGCCATAACTCACAAACGTTATTACACATTAAATAATCCCAAATACTGACTTCATAGCAAGAATACTTGCCAGTGGCTTAAATGAAACTGCCACAACGTTAAGTTAAACAGTAGCAAAAACATATGACGGCAATTGATTAAATTTGGAAAATCAGCAATTACCATGGTTCTAATAATGAATGTGATAAATGCAACATTACGTAAAATTGTTCAACACTGTAGGCGGGACGATACGATCACTATACGCTATGCACGATAAATTTAATACAATAAAAATTGGTACCTGAAGGAAGTTAGTTGACTGCATTTGACGTGGGGCAGCGTTGTAGGTGATCGTTTTTCCAAACATCTACCACAAAATGCCTGAAGAAATTGCACAGAAGTAACACGAAGCTGCGGGTTGAAGCGGTCTGAGTGTAACATCCCCTGTAAGGGTGAAAGGGCGAAGTCCGTGACGGCAAGACAAATTTTGAAACGGGAGGGACAGAACTTCGATGCACGAGTAAGCCTTTTTACTGGAATCCCCACAACTATAATCCGTCCAATGACGTATTTAAAGTTGCAACTTTACTATAAATAAGAATTTTCCAGGCTAACAACGATATGCGGTACTCAATAATAGTTAGCAACAACCCCCAGGCGCAACCGTTCCCAACACGTGCAATTCCAACAAAAAAAAAAGCGGAGAAAAGTCACTGTTAGTTAAAACATTCATTTTACGATCTCTGATCGACGGAAAAGCACACCGGTAAGTTCAACAGTTCTTCGAAGACACAAAAAATTAACGAAAGTACACAGATAATTCTTACAGTAAAAGCGGGAATCACAAGGGCACCCCGGTTGCAAAGCGGTGCGAGCCGAGGCCCTAATCGGCACACACGTGTTTTGTCAACCAAAGCCGCAACGGTAATTGATGGCTTAAGCCGCGACCTCACGAACCAACTGAAGCCACGCAAGCGCATGACTTAACTCGTTTCTTGTTCAACTCACAGTATAGGGTTGCCACGGGACGAAATGACGGAACATAATTTCGCTTACTAAGGAAAATTCCCTATCGACCATACAATCGCCTGACTGGAACCAGCAACTCACTAAAACGCGATAAAAGCAGATGACATCACCCATGCAGCATGCGAGAATAATTTACGTCACCCCATACGGGAACAAAGCTTTATATAAAATTGAATTGCGACGAATACGAAGAACTGCAAAGCGTTAATATACGAGCTAGGCGAAAAGAAGATTAATATAGAATCAAGGTTTAATTACATTGAATGTGAATTTGAAAATGCTAATATTTAGGCTCAAAATATGGAAAGTACCGGCTTCGGGAAATTGTTCTAACAAGATAATAAACAGGAATGAACTCAGACTATCGCTCTGCTTTACTCTTCACTCACATCGCGAGCACCGGTCAGTCATCCTGACAACTCCTCATGCGGCTCATAGACACACTTGATATACTTCCTGTTTCTGAGTTCAATGCTCTTCACAGTTGTTCTCGCGGAACTGCAGAATAGGAGACGTACGAATGCAACAAGCAGATCTTGACCATGTCAAAGGATCTGTCAAGATCATATCTTCGCCGTAACGATGTGGCACTAGGTCTCCAGGTTCTATTTTTCCTCTTGGCGTAGCTTGCTTTCTAAATACTGTAGCAGAGCTGATAATCACATTGGACAGAAAAATGGTCCTATAGGTGCTGCTATAATGGTACTAATCTTCTTGAATGTGGGAACGATAAATTTCTTCTTTAAGTTCGTCAGGATCATCCTAGTGTTCTAACGTGTGGTTTAAGCTTTCTCTCGTATTCACAGCTATTTGACTTCCACAAAGCGAAATTTACTACTTAAAATGTAACCTGTTCTCTTTACCATGAAGATCTGTTAAAAGATATAAGGAATGTCCCGTGTATTTACAAAATATCCTCGAAGGCCATGAATCTGTACAGCTTGCGTCCCCAGTTTCGTAATAAGCTATCAACGTGTTTGCATAAATCTTGCAATTTTTAGTAATTACAGTACCAACTCTTATTACAGAATATATAAGCTCAGGTAGTCATAAAAATTTGTCAACTACATTTCTTCTTCTTTTTTATCTAACATATATTGAATTTATGAAATTGTACGGTAGATAAGCATTTACAGGATCTATAATGTTTACCCTGATGGGTTTACATATTCACTAAAACTTCTTCCACCTTACAATCCGAGAGATAATATCAGCTAGATTAAAAAGATTTAACTACGTGAAAACAATTACGTTTTTGTTAAGACACATTAAAATTTATTATTAAAAAAGTTAGCTTCTTCAGACAACAATTTTTTTTTCATAAATTAGGACATTTATAAATAACAGGATCGTATTCTGAAAAATATTAATTACATTACATCCCATCAGGATAAACATTATAGATCCTGTAAATGCTTATCTACCTTACAAATTCATAAGTTGGACAAACAGCTGTAAAACAAATTTATAACAGATCTAAATATATTGAATATTTATTCCGTTACATTATTAGATTTTCGTTGTTTATATACTAATTATAGGGAATTTATTTGTCGTAAAATGTATATCATCATTTGACTTTGTACTTAAAAGAGTAATTGGTACCATTCCTACAGGATTGTTCCCCGGTGCGAGCTCTGAAGGCTTACAGGATAGCTCGACTAGCTAGCGTGGTGGGCTGGGTTGTAAACTGAAGGAGCAGGTGGTCGTTTGCGAAAGTCAAACCAGTAGGTGCGGGAAAAGGTCATCACCTTTATTATGGAGAAGCTTGCTTACGACAACGAGAGAGATGTATACTCCACACAGGGAACGGAACTTATCTGGTGTCTATTGTCTCTGAAAGAAAACGTTCTCACGTCCCTGAAAACGCGTACTGCATTCTGCTTTAGAATAAATCAAACAGAATCTAATACCTATATCAAGAGCTGTGAGAGCTGGGAACAGCATCAAATTACCCTTAAAGCTTATACCTAACGCGTTACGTTACGTCCGAACACAGATTGAGTAAAGAAGTAATGATGGCCTGGCAACAAGTCCACAAGGCCACCGATTCCAAAGAGCGATTTACGCACTCCATGCAGGGGTGCGCTCAAGATTTACTTCTATTAAGCGGTCGGTTACTAAAATATTTCAAAGGCATGCGACTTAACTCTGATACTCTAAATGAGCTATAATATATTAAAAATGGGCTATAACACATACATGCAATATTTTTACACAAGAAAGTAGATGTGGTTATTTTGAATGCAGTCAAAATTGACGGTACAAGACGGGAATAGCGATATCGAGTTGAAAAAAGATTATATTTACGACAGTATTGATATATGAATGAAGTCTATATGGAGCCATGACGATGAAGTTCAGTGGAGTACTCGATACTAAATTGAACTTCTACGATGCACCAACAGGACGTAAACAGAGGTTCAATTGAGCCTGGAAAGGTTACACCTATATTATATCCGGTAAAAAGCTGTCGAGTACCACTATGGCCGTAATACGTTCCCAAACGGCAAGTTACAACACACTCAAACGAAAAACTGTAAACTACAACCTGAGTCGACGCTAATACACTAGCTTCCTACTTGCGCCCCTCGACTAGCGTTCGCGGTAATAAGTTCAGTGTAAAATACCTTTTCTTCTGACATGAATCCAGTGACGGCGGAACTACATCTAAACAAGTACTACTCTTTTTATTTTGACCACTAAATTTCGTACTTACATAAGAGTTTAAATTCAAATCTGATTTCTTTATTTCATTTTTCACGACTTGATACAACTAAGATTTGTCAAATGGTTATTATACAGGGTGAGTCGGGAGGAGTGGACCAAACTTCTGGAGTGTATTATACACGTGAAAATATTGTAAAAAAATTCAAATGTTGTTATCCGATGTGCTTTCTAATTAGGATGGCAGTGCCACCTCTAGCGAATCTTTCAGCGTCGGGGTGATTTGTCGTATAGGTAGTGTAGTTAGGTAAAGATTTGAGCCATTTTTGTTTTTAGGTCGTCTCTGAGTAGTTTGATTTGTGTTGTAGGGTCGTTAATGGTTTGTTGTTGGGCTTGGTTAGTTTGTTGCATAGCGAGTATGATTGTTGTTAGATGGTTTTTTTGTTGGTCTGTGTATTGTGAGTCCTGTTGAGTTAGTGGTACATGTCTGCCTCTTAATGCTTGGGCGAACGTTGTTTCTACTTCTTTCTGATCGTTTTTTTGCGTTTCGTTTTGGGGACGGTATATGTTGTTTTGGATAGTTATGATTGCATTTGTATTTGTTTGAGGTTGATGTTGCCTTTGGTAGGAGTAAGGTGCCGATATTTGGATGCTTTGTATTGGTTTTGGACCAAGCTGTTTATATTGCAATGCGCTTAAATGGGGATTATTGGGAAAACGTTTATTTATTATATCAAGGTGGACTTTGCATCCTTTGTAGTTTGCTGGATGGTCGCCTTGGCACAAAACACATTTGGCTGGTTGGTCGTCTTTTTTATTTTTAGGGCAAGTGCGGTAGTCGTGCATTTCGGCGCATTTTACGCAACGGGCTGGTATCGTGCAGCGATTTCTCGTGTGGCCGTACCACTGACAGTTTTTGCATTGGGAGATTTGTTGTTTTCTTCTCGGCTCTTCAAAATTAACAACAGCGTTTCCTATACGTTTGATGCTAAAGATGTCTTTGTTGTTAGTTTTACGTAGGATGTCTATGAAAAATAAGTTTTTCTTTTGTTTTGTCTCTCTGTTTATTACGTTCATGATATTTGTGACTTCGTGGCCTTTTCCTTTTAGGTAATCATTAATAAACTGCTCGCTTGTGGAGTGATGCAGATTTCTCAATACTACTCTGTACTTTTTTCTTCATCTAGACTATATGTGTGTCTTGCTACTTTGTGCTTACGGCTATGTTATTGACTTGCAATTTTACTTTGTTCCCTTTGTCAGGTCATTTTGGACAGCCTACAGCAACATAACTAACCATTCAAGCCTTTAGGGCAGCCTATTTATATTTCAAACCTGATTCCAGCATTTTAACTTTTCATCATATATCCTAGCAATTTTAAATTCGAACACTCTGTAGTTTAGCGCAGTTACCTCGATTTGGGCCACCCTTGATTTACTGACCCTTTCACGTGGTCTTAGTTCCGCAGCGCTGGTTTCAGGCGTGTTAAAAATAACTGTTGGGGCAAATGAGGGGGCCTCGTCTTCCTTGTCACACCGACATTATTTTGTTTTATCCGGTGAACGATGCCGCCTTCCCATTGGCCGCCGAATCGCTTGGGGACGCTTTCGTTCTTGGCAGGCATTATTTTGTTTTTCCTGCAAGCAGTCAGTTACCACAGAGTCGTTCGTTGAGACGCAAGCAGCGTGTAGTGGGCCGCGTTGTGTACCGTTGGTACGTGTGTGTTTGGGCATTACGATGGCCGAGTTCTGCTTCACTGAGTGAGGGTTGACCCTTCTATCCCGATAAAACGGGGAACACACCTGCAGAACGTTTGAATTTCTTGGCCTCACCGTCGTTTTGGTCTCATGAGAGAGACGCATTCCAGTTGAAGCCTTTATAAGGCATGTCGCTAGGTGACCTCTCGCCCTGACGCTCACGGATCGTCGAGACACAGGTATCGGTGTAACCAATTTACAACGTATTATCTGTCAATTATGTGAACTGAACTTATATTGTGTGTGTGTGCTAGTTTTATCGCCAGCGTGGCTCGGTGGTTAGAGCATTGGACTGCGGTGCGGAAATCTGGAGTTCAAATCCCAGATCGATGCCTGGCGGGCGGCCTACCCAGTCGCTTTAAATAATTGGGGACCTGCGTTCGAAAGAATAAGGGGTAATAATGCGGTTGTCTAATGCGTGATGCTCACCACATTACCACCTGTCATGAATTTGGCACGCGACAGCCGGGTGTGAGAGCGAGCATACGGAAGCTCTGACCTTCCGCCTTGCAGGCCAAGCTTTTTCATGGGGTGTTAGTGCCTCACCATTATTTTATTATTATTAGTGTGCTAGTTTTACTGTGCGTTAATCACTGCCAGCAGAACGTATTAGCTGTCATCTATGTGGCTTAAACCCAGGCTAATTTATTGTGCTAACTAAATTAGTGCATTTTGATCGCAGCTGATTTTGGCCGTATTCATTTGCCGCTAATTACTTGACTAAACCTTGCACACGGTGCTTGCTAATTTACTGTATTTTGGCCGTATTCATTTATAGCTAATTATTGGATATTTAGGTGACCAAATCTGGCACCCGTTGCTTGCTAATTTACTGTATTTTGGCATCGTTTGCAAGGCTTAAAATTGCTTACTGTGGTCGCTCGTTTAATGCTATTTGTGTGATTTAAATCTGAACGCGCTGGCTACTAAATTAATGGGCTTTGGCCGCCAACTATTGTTGTTGGGTCACGAACTTGGTGGCTCCGTCGTCGTCATTTTCCAATTTCACGTACTGCCCGATCAAGGCCCGTTGGATTTAGGAGTTCATAGTAAGTCCGCTCATGGCCGGTTGTATAGTCAGCAATTATTTCGGCCATTGATATTGCAACCAACTATATGTGACCATTTGCTGTTATGTTGTACTAGATATAACGCGCTTCTCCAGCTGGGGCAATAAATTTAGGCATAGTGTAATCTTGGTAGCCTTGTAAATTACCCCTTTGTTAACGTCAGACCAATAGACGCATATTTGAACTAGGGCCTTATTATTGTGCATGCTCTTTTCAGGATAAGTTTTCTGTGTAACGATTGATGTACGACGAAGTTTGAGCGTTGGAGCGACACAGGTAGGTCTGGCGACGCCGCCGCAGTGGCGACGAGGCCCGAAATAGTTATTCAAGTATTTTTCCCGAAATTGTAATTTGAGTTCTACAGCTTCTCGAGTACCTTCCTGACGTAGTACCCTGTGTACTTCTCGTCCCGTCTAACCGTCCAGGTCCGGTTGCACGAGTATACCTCGAGGCAAACCTTTTATTTCGACTCACCCTATGTATGTCACGCCACGCTTGCCCAGTGACGTACCGTTTGAACCACGCCCATCTCCCTGAGCGTATCAGTCGAGGCCTTTAGCCTGTTTTGACGAATCTCAGGGCGAGCGTGCCACCTTTTCCCGGACTTGACCAGTCGTGCGATACTCACACTGGGTGGGTGTCGTTAAGTCATTTTGATACCGTAACACCTTGTATTAATTGGTACCAGTAATTTGTTTTGTTAATATTTTCTTCGATTAATCAGCGGTTGTATGGCTGGCACGTAGTGTAGGATAAATACGGGGACATTTTCTTTATTTTCTGTTGGTGTGTCTTTATTGCTCGTTGCCTTGTTGTCCAATGGAGTTGATAAAGGTTGGAATCTGTTTTGAGTTGTTAACGTATTTGAGATATTTTTTTGATTACTGATTTTTTTTCGCTTGTTTCTTGTTTTTACTACTTAGAAGTCATTTAGCACAATAGTTTCCGCGTCATCGCTGGTGATCGACATGTTATCTGTGTTTGTGGTTGTCGCCTAATGATGCGATTGTGGCGATTTTGAAGTTGATGGAGTGGAATAGTTTATGAGGGTCACATTGATGCTGGCTGATAGGTGAGTGCAGTTTGATTGTTGACAGGTAGGCCTTGCTGGTAGGCCTTGCTGGTAGGCGAGGTTGAACAGTGGTGCGCTATACATCTCTGGTTGTTGTTGATAGCCTAACGGTGGCCAATGTAGCATTTAGTTAAGTATATGATTCTGAGGATTAAGCTGATTCGTAAATATTGGGTTTTGCGGATTGGTGAAACCTTGTGAAAGCGTGTAATTTTGTTGCGTTGGTATCTGCGGATGGGTGTATTGTAAATTTTGAGGGTTGTTGTAGGGATTAGTAAGGTAAGTATTGTTAGGGTTGGCTGGAATTCAATCGCTGTTCCCTTGCATTCTTAAATTGGATATTGCTAATTTTTGAAAAGTAAATAAACTTACTTGAAGTATTGCACTTAGTATGAACTTGACCTTAGATAGATTATAGGCTTGGTCTGGTTGATAATGGAGCGATTTACGAACAGGTATTTGCACTTGTAAAATAAAATGCGAACTATTGTAAATTAATTACACTTAAGTTTAGCCAGAACAACTATAACGCCGTTATAATAACAAAAATATAGGGTGATCAAATAAATGTCATCTCTAGAGTGCTGCGGCTCCACATAAGTATCATGGTGCTACAGCACTCTAGAGCTGAAACGTATTTGATTACCTGTTCGAATTCTCATAGGAATGTATTGTGTTGGTATATCCTAGATGCATTTCACTTTTACAATTTAATGAGCACCGACATTTTTTTTAATTTATTAGGCAGACATAGGTAATTCAAGTAAACATCTCAGGTACTGCAAACATCAATGCCTCTCGAAAAATGATATTGAAACAGTAAACAGTAACAGTAACGGTAAATGGACACTCCTGTACTTATTTTATTTTGAATCATCTGTTTCAGACAAAATAGATTGTCCATACAAGATCGATGAGCGCAAAATGCACTTTGTTCTTCAATTTCCTGATGTTCATATTCTTGTTCTATTAGTTCCCTGATTACTCTCCCATATAAGCGGCTAAATATGGGTGTTATATATTGTTTTTAATAGCCTTAACTGATCTGTCTAGTGAAATTTCTATGGGGTGTCCGTGTGTGTTAATATTTGTGTTTGTTGTTATATTATCTACTATTTGCTTTTCTGTTAATAGAATTTTGTAATATGTTTACCATTGCGTAGCTGATATAAATTGATGCCTGTCCATGTTTTTCTCTGATCTAACGTTATTAATAATAATCCAGGTCTCTGTCGTACTTTTTCCTCCTATCAACGTTTCTATCTCTTTACATTTTCTGTCCCATACTTTCATTTTTTCTTCTGATACTAATCTGGTCACTTTTGTTGGGTTTGTTATGTATTCTTTTCGGTCTGCCTCTTCTTTTGTGTTGAGCCATTTCAGGTATGTTTCTTTCTTTTCTTTTACTTCCTTTTCAATTTCTTCAGTCCACGACATGTTTCTATTAACTGTTTTATCCTCAATTCTTCCCAAAGCTTCATTAGCTATTTTCTATCTTCTTGTAATTTTTGGTCAAGTCTGTTCTGATATAGGTGTTTAACACTATCTTCTTTTAAACTCTCGGACTTATATTTAACTAGCAGTTACCCGCGACTTCGTACGCGGGAGGTTCATTATTTGTGTATTAAATAAAGACTAATTATTTCCTGTCATCCCATCCCATCCCATCACATACCCGTCCCCGCCCCTTTCCACGTTCCCGTCCCTTTCTCCCGTCCCCGTCCCGTCCCGTCCCGCCCCGCCCCGTTCCCTCCCCGAACTATCGAACTCGCAAACTGTCAAACGCGCGAACTGTCAAATGCGCGAAGGTTAAATAGTCGTTAAGTTTTCTGAAATTTTCCAATTTTCTGCTCAATTTTCTTAATTTTTCTCTCCTTAAGAACCTTCTACAAAGTATTAGAAAACTTAAAAAAAAGATGAATAAAATCGGTAAATTCGTTCTCAAGTTATGGCGTGACCAAGGGAAATAGGGATTAATTTTTATATATATAGATTATGTTAACCTTTTGCATATTTTCTTCTTTTCTCTGTTGTTCTCTTCTGATCATCCTAAATGGATAATATATTTTTGCTTTTAAAAGGTGGTGGTCTGATCAACACTCAACTCCTCTAAACACTCGTACGTCCAGCACTTGCATTGAAGATTTTTGTTGCATTATAATGTAATCAATTATTAATTAGAGATTTTTTGTGGGTTGTATCCAAGTGTAGCGATGAATATTCTTGTGTTTGAAAAATCCGTTTGCAATCTTCAAGTTACTTTGATTACACAAATGTGTTAATCTGTTCCCACTATCATTCATGTAGTTTTCTCCGAATTGTCCTATTATCTTGTCATTTGTTTTACTTGGTACTCACATTTACAAATTAATGAGCAACGACATTTTTTTAATTTATTAGGCCGACATAGGTAATAATTAAAGTAAACATCTCACGTACTGCAAACTGCAACGGCTCTCGAAAAATGATATTGAAACTGCTTATTCAGCTATGAATAGACATAGAAAAAGTTTATATGCAATTCAATTGGAGTGCTAACATAATTAAATTTTAAAATATACCTAGTTTTATGTCTGTGTGTACTGTACTGTAATAAGTTTTATTCGCAATCACATTGTAATGTGTCAATTTCATGACATGACAACAGCTGGGAACTAGATGATTACTTGAAACTAGCCAGGAAATTATTACATACCTCGAAAAATATTACATACCTGAAGAGTGGGGTGTTTCCATGGTAACAAAACATTGAGTAGGTTGTTTTCATGGTAACAAAAATATTAGCTACATCAAGATATCTATTATTCAGAATTCAATTGTAGTTATTTTTAAAATTAGATGATTGCAAATAAAATACTATACATACCACGGTGGAAAGTTTCATTCCTGTCTCGAGATAAAGTTGACCTCGACGCTACGCGTCTCGGTAAACTACCTAATCTCTCGACAGTAATGAAACACTTCCCACCTCGGTATGTAATATACTATTCTTAAAATATCCACGTTTCCTTGCAATTTATCAAGAAATAAAAATCCAAGAAAAACAACACAAGGAGCGTATTTTTCGGATGATGTGATATTAAAGTTATAAAAAATAAGATTTTCCTATGGTATGGAAGTAGCTAGAAATTTTTAGCTTCAAAAAGGCGTTGAAACAAAAATCGCGTGTGCAACGTTTTCGACTACAACAGTATCAGCTTTTACAGATCGTTGACAATTTTCCTTACATTTTACCTAAATTTCGCATCCCTAGCCACATCACTTCAGAGAATTTTAAAGGCGACGCTTCTCCTCCAGCATTTCTCCTTAAATCATCTGTATATTGCACCTACAAGAGCAAAGATAAATACAAGTTGAATTCTATTGATTTCACTTAAAGACGGGTACTAACGGAAACTTAGAATGTAGCACAAAATTCAATGAAACGGCAAGCATAGGTAGGCTGGCTAGTTACGCCTACATTTTAACTGAAACTTAAATCAGGCTTCCTAAATGCTTCTCGCATTTGTTAGGTATTGACAAGTTTACCTAAATATTGAGAGGCTGTTTCTAATTTCTTGAATTTAGCATAAGTTGTTAGTGAAAATTCAATGAGCGTAGACCAGTTTGCCTTGCTTGCAAAAACCGTTTTAATTAAAAATTAAAATCTGGTTTTACAAAAACCGATACAGGGCCCAGCAACTTTCATTTTTAATAACAGCTAAGCTGCTTTCACTGCAGTCTAACAGCCAGAATTCTCCGAAAACCGTACGACGATAACCCCTGTTTTGTTTGCCCTCTTGGCCAACAGCAATACAAGGGACAATTCGCCTTATCTCTACGACTCCGAGCTTGTGTACAAACCCAATTTTGAACTTCGTTACCAAATATGAACGATCCTGCATCGCTAAGCGGATAAAATTTTCAGATTACAATCACCACCCGCTATCCCTACTTCTGTTCTCATTGTATGATCCCAAATTTTAATATCAGTTTTAGAACTTTCGCCGACTTCATTTTGAAGTTTTCAACTTTAAACTCCACGTATCTTCCCAAGTGCTTGGACAAATATATTTTGGTGAAATCTTCTCCGCCCGACTGTACCGAATGGATGCAAAACGACTTATAAGTTACTTTTACCGTTCGTAATGCTGCAATCTTAAAACGAAGGGACTTTCTGTTGTGGAATATAAAAAAGGATAAAATAGCTGAAAAGTGGATTAGATAATGACAAGATGCGACGTAATAAAAGCGACGAAACACACCATAAAAATAAAAGAATTGTGCAAAAAAACTGAAGATGAACTAAAACAAAACTGTTAAGACCCAAATGAAAGTTTTCACAATTATAAATTGCTTAAAATGTCCGAAATAAACACTACACATTTTTATTCTGTTGTTTCTAACAACATATTTTTTTCTAAATTAGAAGAATCATTAAAAATCGTGACCTTTTTGTTTATTTTATTTTGAGTACTATAGGAAGACCATATTTTTGATAACCCTGGAATAATAAAGTAAACGATAGCTGCGTTTGCAAGCATAGATCTGCCACTCGCAATCAGCACAAAAAAATTAATATAAATGTAAATTAAAGAAATATACAACATAAATTTTTTGGTCAAACCTGACAAATCAATAGGAAAATGTTTACCAAAAAATTGTTTTTCAAGGGGGAAATATAAAATCGCTACCAATTTTTTATAGCTTTATTTACCAATTCCCGAGTACATCATCCAATAATATGTTTCTATAGCTGCAACAATTATGTTTAAAAAATAAATTGCAAATTTAAAATGGCAGCACAAAACAACCGAGAATCCAGATTGTGGATGTTTGGTAATTATACGATAGAATTTAATTTATCTCGTTTTAAATTCGTAACTGAAGTTCGTTAAATACATTTATCTTCATCAGTGTTGTTATAGTCTCTTAACCAAATTAATTTTAGTATCGTTAAGAACTTCATTGCCGCACTCAGTGCGGTAATGGATATTACAGCACTCAGTGCGGTAATTGATAGATATTACCGCACTCAGTGCGGTAATGAATATTACCGCACTCTTTTTGTATAAAGAAATACATTGAACCAGAATTTATTGATGAAGATAAAATATTGAACAATACACGTTTGCTTATGGCACTTAACGAGACTTGTTTGATTGCCCCAAAACTCGGCTCACCGCCTCGTTTTTGGCCATCAAACTCGTGTCGTTAAGATGCTCATAATAAAACTTGTATCGTTAATATCTATTATTAACATAACATTTTGTTAAAAAGTTAACCACAGGCGACTGTGTTTATTCAAATACACTTCTTCTTTTTCATTTTCCATTTATACTCCACGGCGTTGGGTCTCGTTCTTCATATTCATTTCATTGTACATTTTAGGGTAGTCAGCTTTACGCATCCATCATATTTCGCTTTCTTGCTGAAATAGTTTTAAATGTGTCGACATACGATTTTACTTCCCTCTTCTAAAATATGAAGTATTGTAATCGGGAAAAAATCACGTTTCAGGATCCCTAAATGACGAAAACCAGATTTTCTGAATTCCGTTTGTCTGTCTGGTGTTATAACTCATAAACTATTTGTTGTATGAAGACGATGCAGACTAAATGTCTGCCTGACATCAAACCAAAAAACTAAAACGTTGTCTACGTTTGCTTTAACTGAAGAATAGATAAAAGTATTAATGTGAACATAGCTCAGGCTTCATCCTAGACAAAAATGAGACCCAACAAATACAGTGTAAAAACAAAAATGGGCCACAATAAGCTGTTGAATGTATTGCAGCCGCTACGCGGCAGCTGTACAACTCCGTGGAAGGATGCGAACACCGGGTATGCTGGGCGCGGCCTGCTTGCTTCCCGTTAAAATGCCTCCCGCATTCCCTAAAATCGAGCAGAGTTCGCATCAAATTGATAAATCTTTTATTGTTTCAGTGTTCCCAGGAACGTTAAAATACGTTTATCACTAGTTGTTTTTGATTTTTCAAAATATTTAGTCTCACAATGTCCATTTGGGAGGGGGGGGGGGGGGGGTTCTGAGTAAAGCGCTTTACAGATTGTTTTTAATTGTGAAAATTCACATCTTTTTCTGACAGCTATTTAGTAAACTGCTATAGAACAAAGTTCGTTCTAATGTCTTTCTCAGTTACTAAATTGGAAAATTGTTGTACTTGTGTAAATGAATTAAAATTAATTCTATCCTCTTCTCCACTTCGTTGCCCTTTGCTGCTAAATTAAAAATTACTTTTCAAAACACCGAATATTGTTTCAAAGGGGAATACTGACTAAACGGGTGTTGTAAAACATTATGAATGTTAGGTTGCTTTAATTTGAATTTTTGTAATTTATGTTTCAACATTTCATATAAATTAAGAAGTAACGCAAATAATAAGCAACTTTTACTTTACATTTTTGAGAGAGATATTTTGAATTAATGCATATCTTAATTGTTTGATTTTTTATTTATGCATCGAATGCAAGCAGTTACAAATCTAGTGCTTCTGAGTTTGCTCCATAAGAAAAATATAGTGTCCTCCATTGGTTTTGAAAGGCTAAATTACTCTTCCAGTATTATTAAATATTTATAATTATCAATAAATAACACATTCGAAACACTGCAACTAGACATACAATAATTCATGCATGAAATGTCAGTCCTCACTTCACAGGTTTTCGAAGAATTCCTATCCTGCCGTCACAGACTTCAAACGGAATTCGTCCCTCCAAATAATCGTCCCACTGTAGATTTGTTCAATTTGTGGTTCTTAGTCTACAACAAACGAATTTTCGTTATTCTAAAGGGCGTATACACTTTACCTTGTAAAGGTCGATTTTATTTATTTTCTTACTTCTTACTGAAACCTTTCTATCGCTTCACCTCACAGAGCAGACAATTCTGACGCAAGATCGCTTTCCGTTTGTCCGCGATGTTCTTTGAATTTATGCAAGCCTTCGATTTGTGTAATTCCGTGAATTATTTCTTGCACTCGTTCAGCACGCACTTCGGAGCATAAATTATATAATTATAGAACCAGCTTGTTTTACTGAAGAAGATGAAAGTTTTTGCTAGAAAATGTGGTTGGCGTAGCCAGGCCTAACTACCCCTTAGATAATTGTAGCCTGCGTCTGGTCACAAATGAATACACTTCAGAGTTTAAAAATATATTGAAATATTATATAAATAAAAGTCTTTACATACCGGGTGCTGACTTGCCCGACGCACCATAGGAATTTGTATAGTAAATTCTTTATATTCAATTATTTGCTCCCCTAATTATTTTAGAGCTAAAGTGTAAATACATTTTTTGTAGAGAAAAAAATACTGCATCTATTCATACTGTTGCTAACAATTTTTCATTTTCCAGAACCGAAGGAATGCAAAAAATCAAACTAGCATTTTTACAAAAATCAGTGATGCCATGGAATTATTGAAACAAGCCAATGCCAACGCAAGTGCGTGCGGGGTGATCATCCAGTCACTGCCGTCAAAAGATTGAACGTATTGTCGTTTTTCTCATTTTGGTGTAAGTTCTGAACCTCATTATTGCACCTGTAATTATTTAATAACCTGCCTGAAGTCTTAAACTTAAAATGAATCAGTCTATTAATGGTTGTACTGTTTGGAATTTGCCGATACGGATATTTTACAATAAACAAGGAGCTTACTTAACGAACGTCCACCATACTGGTAAAACCATTTTTGTTGTGGACAAGGTCTAGGTACCTTAGAGACATTAAGCAGAACATAATTAATAATGAATTATTATAAACGTCAAACATCAATGACAAACAAACAAACAGCACATATTGTCGCTCCGCACGCATTTGCGTTGGCATTGGCTTGTTTCAATAATTCCATGGCATCACTGATTTTTGTGAAAACGCTAGTTTGTTTTTTGCATTCCTTCGGTTCCGGAAAATGAAAAATTGTTAGCAACAGTGTGAATGGATGCAGTATTTTTTTCTCTACAAAAAATGTATTTACACTTTAATTCTAAAATAATTAGGGGAGCAAATAATTGAACATAAAGAATTTACTATGCAAATTCCTATGGTGCGTCGCGCAAGTCAGCACCCGGTATAATTTAATGTGCGTCCTGTTTGCTATTTTGATCTGATAATCTATTATAGGTATAATCACAAAACACGACGTTTGCATAAAATATCCTGCCGGTAAACGATGTGTGTGAAATCTGACCTAATGATAGTATTATAATGCCGCTGTCTGCATAAAGAATCCTTATGGTATTGCAACGTGACTCAGTAAGCCGACACCAAAGCTGATTCTTGTGTACAAACAGTTTAATTGGCACATGTTGCGAACTACTTTTACATTCTAATTTCGAGTCCGCATAATTTCACTTAATTGTTAATCTCATGAGCAAACATTAGTTTGAACACTGTTTCTTTTATGATTAAATTAGGTACTATTTCTTCACACTCTCTTTATCGGACATCAGTCTTCCAATTATGGACATAGTCCTCCCCAATATGTTCCCATTCATCACTATTGTTTAGCAACCTAGACCATTAGCGTTTTCCTGCTTATCTGATATTGTCCGACTACATAGAGAAGTTTTTCTACATTTCGCTTATTCACTATTGGTTTCCACTGTTGTTTGGTTGTCTCTGTAATCAGTTTTTCATGCTATAGGTAACGCCTAGCTCCAATTTAATTGGGCAATTGGTTTCTCTTTCTTTCCCAGAGAGTTACACCCAGCATTTGTTTTTCCATGGCTCTTTGAGATATTATTATTTTATTCGCTCTTCTATAGACGTTTCATGGGCGTAGGTAAGTACTGATAAGACACCTGTATCATAGATTTTTTCCTTTTTGTCCTTTCGTGAATCTACTTCATCAAAATTAATCAAAAGCGTATTCGTAAGTTTTCCAGATATCCTTTTTCTTCTTCTTTATCTAGAATGAAATTTCCCTCTTCCAGTCATCAGTTCATCTAGTTGGTGATTGTGTCTGACTTCTTTTGGTGCTCGTTGGTCTCAACTCCAGAAGTTGTTTTGTCCATCGTCAATCTTGGATCCTAACCAAATCGCTAGGCCAGTTCCATTCTAGCGTGCTATTCTTTCTACGACACCGACGCGACGTCTTGAACTTTTGCACATATTTGGATTTCTTTGTTATCCACAGCACTGAACGCTCTATTGCACGTTGTGTAGTT
Organism: Agriotes lineatus; assembly: GCA_940337035.1. Lineage (NCBI taxonomy): Eukaryota > Metazoa > Arthropoda > Insecta > Coleoptera > Elateridae > Agriotes > Agriotes lineatus. The sequence goes on from OW679197.1 coordinate 159,992,379, forward strand.
GTCATCTTATTTACAGACTTCTGTATAAGTGTCAGAGTTTCGGATCCGTATGTTTGTATTGGCAGAACGCATTGGTCGTACGCTTTCTTTTTAAGACACTTTTGGATGTGTACTCAAGTTAGTCCTATTCTTCTTCGTTCTCGTGCTTCTGGTTGTCTTTTCCAATCTTTATTTCGTGATTTGGATATTTACTTTACATGAATGTACTTGTTCGATTACATTGCCTTTTAAATTGAGGTTAATATTCATTGCAAAGTTTTTCATTATCTTCAAGATTTATCGAGGGTTAATATTCTGATACATTCTTTAATATCGTCATGATGTCTCTTTCAGCTTTCTGATTATCTGATATTAATACATCATCCGCAAACTTTATATGATATAATTTTTGCTCATCTATGTTGACACATTTGTCTTCTCATTCTGTATTACTTGCAGAAGGGCGGTGAATAGTTTCAGGTACATTGTGTCACCTTGTCGCACATCACGGCTAGTGTGGAATTTGTTTGTATTCTCGTAGAATTTTATGTTTTATGTATTTTTATATATGTTTTATATTTAAAATGAGTATCTGCAGTTGATTCGACTTTGTTCAAGTGCTTTCAATATTACATCAATTTCAATAAAGTTGAGGGCTTTCTCATAGTTCTCATAGATGTTAAAATCAGTGGCATACTGTATTCTATTCTCTTTTCAATCAATATTTTTACAGTTCGTAAAAGATTATTTACACCGTATTCTGCTCTCAATTCAGCTTCCTCTTTGGGCTGATAGAAGCCCATTTTGGGTGTTAGTCTTTTTGTAAGAATAGTTCATACATGTGGTTTAACAGACTCATGGATTTTTAATTTACTAATTTGATGTTTTGAGTATAATAATGATTTCCTGCCTGCTTTTATTGCTTCAATAACAACTCCATCTTCCCTGGAGATCAGTTGATTCCAATTTCTGTGATATATCATTGATTGTTATAGATATTAGTTCTTCTCATTCTTAGTTTGAGTGTTTTGGCCATTCTTGACCATTCTTGTATTGAACATAATAATCATTCTCCGCCAGCTTTTACTGAGTCAATAACAACTCCATCTTCTCCTGGGGACCAGTTGCTTCTCATTTCTATAATAATCAACCTTATATCATCAATTATTATAGATAGTAGTTCTTTTGTTCCTTGATTTCATTGTTTTGGCCAATATTGGTGTTTCGTTTTGTGATTTTCTGCTCGTGTAGACTATTCTAGAATATTTCTGTGGTCTGTAGAATACCTTTCCTGTTGGTTATTAATTTTCCGTGTGTGTCTTTTAGTTTATATATTTCTTTATCGTGTTTATTTAGTTTTCGAAGCCTTCATATTTTTATTTTCTTCTATTGTTCTTGTAATTATGTGTTTATGTATTTGTTCTTACTGCTATCCAAATCTGCTTGTTTAATTATTTTTTTCTATAGCACATGTTAAAGTGTGCTTTTATCAACTCAAAACAAAAGGTCAAGTTTTACTTTAACAGCAAGGGTAGATAAAGTAGCACTTTAACATCAAGGATAGATAAAGTAATTTAATTTTCTAACTTTTGTTTAAATTAAATATGACAGCTTCGTATTATCGTAGCAACCCAATAAAGCTACTGACATTTTGAAATGTGACTGACTGTCCTTATTTTCTTTCGAAATTGTTAAAGTTCTTGCTATAGAAAAAAATATTGTATTATACACGACGATAAAGTTATTTCTATCCACTCTTGAATCATTAACGTCGAGACGAAGTCGAGACGTTAAACGATTCACTTCTAGATAAAATTTTACTTTATCGTCTTGTATAATAAATTACTATTTTTCTATAGCACATGTTAAAGTGTGCTTTTATCAACTCAAAACAAAAGGTCAAGTTTTACTTTAACAGCAAGGGTAGATAAAGTAGCACTTTAACATCAAGGATAGATAAAGTAATTTAATTTTCTAACTTTTGTTTAAATTAAATATGACAACTTCGTATTATCGTAGCAACCCAATCTCGCTACTGACATTTTGAAATGTGATTGACTGTCATTATTTTCTTTTGAAATTGTTAAAGTTCTTGCTATAGAAAAAAATATTGTATTATACACGACGATAAAGTTATTTCTATCCACTCTTGAATCATTAACGTCTCGACTTCGTCTCGACGTTAAACGATTCACTCGTGGATAAAATTTAACTTTATCGTCTTGTATAATAAATTACTATTAATGCGTTAGAGCTTTTGTGTTGCCTGAGTTTATTTCATTATTATAATATTTCTTATTACAGAACTGACATCGAGATATTTTGTTGCATCTATTATTTTATTACTGCAATTGTGTACGCTACATTCTTGAAGTTCAGAGTTAGCAAAAACGTGCATATTTAGGCAGAATATATTTCGGGTTGACATGGCGGGTTCCAAGTGAGTTTTTTTTATTGTGCAGCTTATCTTTTTCTTCCTTTATTATGTCCCCCATCTAAAAGGCAAAGGAAGTATTGTAATCGTGAAAAAATCTCCTTCCGACATTTTTCAGATCTTCACTTTTAGGGTTTCTAGATGACGAATGTATTTTCTCAATTCTGTCTGTCTGTTTGTCTATATGTCTGCCTGTCCGTCTGCCTGTCTGCCTGTTGGCGGTATAACTCAAAGAATATTTGGTTTGTATGCGGATTATATGTCTACCAGACATGTTTGCCTATTTTTGCTTTAATTCAAGACCCATTAGTGCAATAAAAGTAGTATTTTGTACATATCTCAGGTTTTTACCTTGACGAAAAATGGCATAATTTGGAGTAAACGTTTCAAAAAAATAATTGTTTCTCTTGGACCTTTTTAAAAAATTTTAGTTTTAAAACTTCCACTTGCGAAAAAAATTCCATTTAAAGCCCTTTGCAGATTTTATTTACAACTACCTTAGACCGAACTACCTTGTAGTCACTTCCATCTGAAGATTTATTTATAAAACGTAGGTCTGGGCTAACCCAGATCCATTTCTATGCAATTTTTCTTGAGGAATGTGTTCATTCCATATTTCATATAAAACTTTAAGAGCATTTGTCTCCTTTCATTTCCATTATCAATCACCCAGCTGCCGATTGCATTTTCTTGGTCGTCTTCTTCTTTGTAAGTTTGGTGTTAAATTTTCCTATTAGCAAGTTGTAGTATGTGACTTTCTGTGCTTGAGCTCTCTCGATATATTCTAACATTGCACTTCTGTTTCTGTTTCCGGTAAGTTCATATATTTGCATGATCTTATTCTTATATCTGGACTTAAATGTTCTTTACATAATTATACCATGAGATAAAAAAAATTATTCTGAGCAGGCCTTGATATTTGTTATACGTTTGGCAGTACTGAAGTGTATTGTCGTCAGTCTATGTCAAATTCGAAATTACAAGGTTAGGTTTTGTTTGTTGTTTGACACAGACTGACGTAAAACTTAACCTGTAAATCTCGAATTTGACATAGACTGACAATACACTTCAGTACTGCCAAACGTATAACACATATCAAGGCCTGCTCAGAATCATTTTTCTTATCTCATGGGAGCTTATATCTGTCTCAGATATTTATACAAATCAACCACCTCTATTCCTCTATTGATCATGGTCTTTTTCCTATTTACTTTTAGACTTGTCCTCAACTATTGATAGACCGTTCAATATGCTTGCATCTTTCGCTCGTCCTTCGCAATCAACAGTGTGTCGTTCTTCTTTCCTCAATTTAGTTGTTTAAATATACTTGCAAGTGTTAGAATGAAAAATGAGGAGTAAGTTATACATGTTCCTAGTTTTATTTTATTAGTCGTTTCATATCATTGTATTATAAACTCTTTCTGCTAGCGTATCTGAAATCTATATGATAGTCTATTAAAGCTTTTGTTATATAGTATTTCTATAGTGTCTAATTCTTTTTTGTAGTCTAGAAAGGCGAGTATTACTGGTATGTGGCATTAGTTGCATTTTGGTTATGCTATGGAGATGCTTATTAGTTCTAAATCTCTTACGAAATCCATCAGGTTAGTTGACTAGTTTGCTATCCATTTTCTTCGTCATTATCTTTATAAACAGTTTATAGAGATACGACAGTAGACTAATTGGTTTATAATTTTCCAATTAATTTTGAGGTCTTTCTATGGAGAAGTGTTATCTTTGCAGTGTTCCAAGCGTTTAACGTATCCCCCTCCCATCTACAAACATTGATTAATGTTAGGTGTTAACCTCGCACCTTGCTACCCTCGTTCGCTTCGCTCATTCAGACATCAAACGGTTCTCGGTAGTGTAAATCTTACCTACATCCCAGTGACGTAGCGAGAAAGTCGCGGGCCCGTGTTCAAACATTTTATTGAGCCCCCTCCCATCCAACATAAAATTACTAATTATTCATACAAAAAAAACACTTCTTTAGAAAGAGACTTATTATATTACATATACGTATTTCTAAAAAAAAACAAAATCCATAAGTTCTAACATAAAACATAAATAAACATGTATAAAAACAAAAATATTAAAATATAATAAATGCAACAGATATAGTTAGTTATAGAAATTACTTCTTTGTCACTTTTTCAGAAGCGAGCTGTTTAATTAGTTTTCTAACGTCCAAACGTTGTGCTATTTTATTTTCTGTTGACAACACGGCCAACGAAGACAGTCTTATATGACTCATGCGGTTTCTTAATAGCTATTTATGCAACAAGTGCTAAAAGTGGACGTTTATGCACGAGTTGCACACAACATTTTTTCTACGGTCTTAAATTTACTGTTATTAATTCATAAATGTCGATTTAACAAAGGTTTGCGTTTATGACAGTTATAATTTGTCATAATAAAGAGATGGTCTTGACTCACAGGTGAATGTTTCTGCAGCCAGTAGCTGTCAAAGTCAATCATCAAAGGTAATTATAAATAGTAGACATCTGACTTTATTCATTACATAATACTTTAATTATTTAAAAAACATTTTACCTCTAACCAAAAAAGTAACTAGAATAACTTTATAACATCACTTCCAGTTCAAAATTCTAAATTCCACACCAGCTGTTTACTTTTAGCACATAGGCTAAAAGTAAACAGCTGATTTCATTTTTAACACGCTGATTTATAAAAGGTCACTTTTAGTAAAAAAAGCTAGCGCTAAAAGGCCTACTTTTAGTAGTGGTCGTAGAAAAATATGATTTTATTATTTTTAATATAGAAAACGATCTCTCTGCTGACGCTGGTATAGTCAAAAACAAAAAACACGCTGTAAGGATGTCGGTAAAACTTGAACTTGACGAGGAATTTTTCACAGATATAAATTTTGATAAACTAAGAACGTCACCAATTTGTTGTATATCTTCTTTAAACAAGGCTCTGAACGACAAAATTTGATTTTGAAAATTTTCTGAAATGTCATCAGGGTATTTTTCTGAAGCATCTCTGCTTCCTGTCGCAATTCTGCATCGAAATAGTTAGAAAATACAGATTTAGTTAAAATGTTGACTTTGCTTACCACTTCGTGTAAGCCGGCAAATCTCCTGTTAATCTGACTTATGATAATATCAAGATTCTTGTAAAATACATTAATTGGAAAAACATCGTCGTTTGTTTCTACGACATGGTGATTATTTTTTCATCAAAATGTATTTTTGGTCATCTTATCCTTATTCTTTTACTGCTAAATTGTGCTGTAATGCCCCACTCAATAGCAACATTATCAGTTTCATTTTTTAATTCATCAAACTGATTTCTAAGTTTCATGATGCTTTTAAGTAGTTTTTCAAACAGCTCCGAGTCTTGCTGCAAATTTTGTTTTTAAGCCTGCAAGACCTCTGAAACCACAGCTGAGATATTTAAAATCGTACTTTCTAAAACTATTAAAAATATTGTTTCGTACATTTCTAATTTTGTTTTAATTGATTTAGCTTCATCGACTTCTGTTTTCTTATTGGATCCTAATAAAATATTTGTCAACGCTTCCTGTACACAACGTACCTGTATCTTAAAGATAACAGAGCATCGTATCTGGATGACCAACACGTCAATTAGTGAAATAGTGATGTTCAACTGAATTAGGACCCCAAGGAAATTAATATAGTTTATATTTTGCGGTACACACATTTTCAATTTTTATTTGTAAGAACCACTTATATTTTTTGTTTTTACTGGCCCCTCGCGGGCCCCTACGGGCCCGGGCCCGTGTTCGATCGAACACGTTTGAACACCGATATAAATAGTGTCAGGTGAACTAAGAAGAAAAAATACTGCAAAAAAATTCTTACTTAACTTGGTATTTGCGTAACTGGATTTTTTTTGTCAATTTTGTGATTACTAATGACTGTATTATCAAAGTTGGTTTGACGAACTTCGTATTTTAGGATGCTCTTATAGCTAAAACTGCCATTTAACAGCCTGATATGGGAATTTCAAACACTCGTCCCGACAATACGTTACAATTGTAACGGCGTGATTATAAAAGTGGAATTGTAGTTTTAGCAATATGTTTTCCGCTCAGTGCGAGTTGCTGAAAAGGCAATAGAACGGAGATAATATCGTAGTAATCTCCAGTTTTATTTTTTTAATATTAGCTAGCCTTTCGGCTTGCCTCTATACGGATTGGTTGAACTATTGATCGCAATGAATTGAGAATATTGAAATATGATATATTCCTTGTACGTACATGCACACACACAACAACTATTATGATCATGTTGGTCTACATTAAAATGCATCACAAACGTAAACGAATCCCTCGCAGATGTCGGAGTGTCGGTCATTACTGAAAGCAGCAGTGATAAAAGTGGCGCGATAACAGTATCATAGTTACAGATGTACCCATAAATAACAATGAAATCTAATTTGTAGTTGTTAATTATTGATCCGTACAAAATGTATTTCAAATTGAGTTGGCATATTCGCGCTAATCTGACATATCAGTTTATAAAGCCCAATAATTTTCGTCCGGTGAACAAATGGATTATTGCATAACTCGATTTGCAACCTGCGTAAAATGACCGAGCCTCCGACAATTAATCTTTGTTAACTCGAAAATAAACATGGAGGGACGTTCTTGGGGGCACGTACGACCGCTTTCAAAAAGCAAGTCAGTTGTGCGTGACGCTGATGCAAATTTGAGCGAAAACTGTGCCATTGCATTACCACAAATGAATCCCGCAACGTGATCATATTGCAAGTGCACCTTTAATAATAAATGAGACAATGTGGAGTGATATACGAGAGTGGATTGTTAACACAAACAGAGAGCAAATGCACATGTAGGTGTGACGTACCGTGATAATCTAACCTGGAATGCATTAGACACAGTGGCTAACTACCATAATTAGCAGATTTCGTGCTAACCGAATGCTAATTGATACGATCTGCTACAATCAGGACTGGTGCAACCTATTCAATCTCGCAGGAGATTACGGCCTAAAAGATACTAATTGAGTCTTAAACTTATCGCCTGAGGGTTTACAAAATGGTATCAATATCATTTGTCATGGCGTTTGCATTAATTCACACAACAAACAGAGCTCACGTCCAATTTTGATCAAATAATAATATTGATTTATGGAACATTCACATCTAGTTCGGTAAATACCATGTGTATGTGTTTAACAGCAGTTAACGTAGGTATCGGTGATATATATTCTTAAATATTTGGCCAGTGTACTTAAAAAACAATCAGTACGGTTCTTTGTCTAGTGACTTAGTATACATATCCACTTTCAGTAGCCACGGAAAAATTTTGCTCTAAAGGCATCACTAAAATAAAAACCCTACAAAGTAAAAACAACAATTCTCAAAATGTTATAAAAACAATGGTAGCCAGAAAACTACCCTCCACCTCGAAAATGCACACGACAATATTTCTAATGAAGCGAACGTTTCTCGTGGGTCGAAACGGTGCTTACGGTATGGACGGCCGGCGGCATCGGCTCTTATAATATAAGATGGTCTTAAATTGGCAAAATATTTTAAGTAAAATATAAATAACATGCATCTTAATTATAAAGCAACTAAAAGAGATATTGAGTTAATTAGCTGTGTTTTATCACTAGAAAATTATATGTCATACAATGTGTTTCATCAGAAATTTGGTCTTCCATTAGCTAAAACAATTATAAGTTAGATAGAATCATAATTATTAATTTAATTTATACGTGAACTTATAACCGATACCAGTTATTTGAATATTAGTGGTTGCAGTTGTAGTTAAAATTGGTTGAAGATACTAATTTTTTAAATTTAGTTGTTCTGTTACCCAGATTTTATCTGTAAAAGTAAATATTATTAGAATAGATAAAACGTAAGTTTATTTCTTACATATTATGCCATAAAGGTTGAAAGGTAGGAATCTGTAATTTTGATATTTCAAAAATGGAGTAAGTCCAAGATTTTGGCAGAAATTATAAAATAAAATATAAATTTTAATGACACCGGTCTAAAACTTGAGTTAGCGATATAAAAATTAAATTTTTTAATAATAATAAATACTAGTATGTACAATTAAGAATTGTAATACAAATAAGTGGAGCCTAAAAGAAGAAAATTAGTATAAAACTTAAAAACTACTATAGATGTTAAGTGTGTGTGCATAAAGTCTAGCCTAAAAGGGTTGATGACTAGAATGCAAGAATGAAACAGGATGTAGCTGGTGTAAAGTCCAATTTACAATTAACAACAGAGAATATTAAGGGCACACAAATTTCAATTAAATATTATCAGATCTGAAAACGAAAGCACTAAGTAAAGGAATTATTCTGTTATTTAAAAATATAGAATTGATTATAATCAAGAAACAAAAAAATAACAGTGTTCAATAAATGAAAGTTTAACAAAATAAAACTAAACAATATCTACACATAATTATAAATAACCTATATGTACACATACAGAATAACTAACATAAAATTGAGTTTAATACTAAATTTTGATTTGCAATATTTTAAGAAATTCATTCAATATTGAAAATACATATTTATTTTTAATAAGAAACAATTGCCTCATATTAAGTGTTATGGTTTTTATAGCAGCGTATATGTACGTTCTAATTCGATTCTGAGGTGACTCAAAGAGATAGAGTCCAACAATTAATCTTACAATTGCATGCTCGAACTACTGACAGAGAAGGTAAGAAGTAGTAAAACGTGATAAAACTCTGAGAATAATAAATTTCAATTAAAATAAAATAAAGTCTTAAGGACCGTAGCAATATATACAAAAAATTCAGCAACCTGCTGCTATACACAGCCGGCTAATAATTACATTTATTAGTTCTAACAGCACGAGTCTGATTTATTAATGCAGGAAACTTTGTAGTTGTTTAATAAAATCGGGGGTATCAGAAAACCACCGTCTATATAATCTCACTGAATTTTCTTCGCACATCGTGAAATGTCCATATCAGTTATTTCATTGTCTAATAGTTTGAAGATCATTTTCGCACAATATTGGCATACTTGGCCTGAAATCTGTTTCGGAATTCTGAAATGTTCAAACTTTTTAACCTTAGAACGTCACACTGTATTAATACACTCCACACCGGGCTCCGACTTATTCGCATTTGGAGTTTTATTGATTAATTAGCGACACATTTTTTGGAATTTTTAATCTCTATTAGAGGCAAATACACCCAAGTTCGTTTTATGAAAAAAGTTAATTTTTCTAGATCTAAAACACAATTTCACACAAACGTGCAGAAATACTATCTAATGTTAGCAATTTATTTCTTAAAAGCTTCTGCAAACACAACAAAATAAAAATTATTCTTCTTATATGTAAAGAAATATTGTTTAACGCTGCTCTCTAATAAATTGAACGGTTCAAAGTGCTTGCTTGGGCCTAGGCCATCGCAAATTGCCATTTGTGGTAGGTTTACAAGCTCCTTTCGATCAACTATAGTTTTGATGAACCAATTAGTCCCTCTCGGGCAAATTAATACGGACGTTGTTGGAACGCACTAAAAAATATTCCGGAAAGAACGTTCTCTTATGATATTATATGTGAAAATTAATATAATAGAAATTTTGCGCCTCCTTATTAGGCAACCAATATAGACGATAAGTATATTTTGACATTTCCTGTTTGAGAATCTTTCTGGTGAATATGTATGTTATGAGATTTTAACGAAGTTGGCAATTTATTTCGTTTTCACAGTGAAACAAATGCAAACATCTTTGCTTTGGGCCGAGTACTTATTTCAAAGTATTCTGTACAATGAATCATTACAGGTTTCTTCTACCAGGCGTTTATTATTTACAATATAGCCGAAAGGCAGGCTAATGCAATAGACGTGGTATTAAGTCGTGGGCCATTTGGTATGGTGTTGGTATTTAGTTCAACTGGTCATTGCTGATATTGTGTTCGATTTGATCATCGCTGTACTTTCCTGTACTAGCAGGTTTATTTGGTCGCTGTTGTGTACCTCTGCATGAGCAATAGTGATCTCTGCAATGTTATGCATTAAACATACATATAGTGCATATTGAATAATTGAATTTTTGGTTAATTTATTGTGACAGTTGACATTTAGAAATTACAATAAATTTAACTGTGAACGAATTTGTTATAGCTTTCCTTTTAATTATCAGTACATCTCTAAAGCTATGTATGGAAATTCTGAGAAAATATATTATAATAAATTTAAGGTATTACAATTTTGGTTAGATACTCTTAATTTGTTATGGATATAAATATTTACAATAGGTATGGGCGTTTTCGAGCTCCCTTCTACTTAATTCATTATTGTAGGGCCTCCCTTGAGAGCTTCTGTAGTTGTTCCGCGGATAATGGGTGAGCTAGGAACCGGTAAGGAGAGCAATATTACGTACGAAACGTGGGTATTTCTTACCACTTTCATACTCATGCATGGCGTCCCGGCCACAATTATTAGAACCGTTCGTCTAATTAGTTAAGCTATCAGTAATCTAGCAATAGCTCATGGAAATTTACTGTGCTCACGCTGTTAATTTGGAATTCAAATATACATTGTTGACAGTATTTGCTCGCCTGATAACAAGTCATTCTAAATTATTTTAGATTTCCACTAACGTTGTTTAATTTTTTTAGATAGTAGACAGTTCATTTTCTATAATAGCGCACTATGGCGTCCAGAGAAAGCTTGTTACGATATAACATTATTTAGTTATAAATGCGCTTCGTTTCGCGAGGCCTCGACGATAAGCGTGCGTAATTCGATAACATTAGATAATAGCTTTTTGCGAGCGCCTACTGGAACTGCAATCCAATTCGCGTAATTGCACCGTTAGGTATTAGCGCCAAGTATTTAATTCTTTTAATTCCGTCTAGTTTCACTTCATTATTTGATCTTATAGAACTCTCTTGTTAGATATGAAGCGTAATGCTAACTAAAATGATGTTAGTGATTAACGTATTTCATGCAGCTTCAAGAAATGTGACGTTTTACACTTCTTCATTTTCGGGCAAGGTAACTGAGTTAAGTACTTACTAGATTATCCCTTCTTATGGGTCCTTGTCTAGCTGCTGATGTCGTGCTGCAGCGATGGTTTTTTTTTCGTTGCAAAGTGGGACTGTTTCTATTTTGTGGAGGGGTCATTAGTTTGTGCGTCATTGCCAGTTGCATTTAAAATTACGCTCCCCGGCTAACACCTGTTGTAGTCGTTAGCCCCTACCTAAACAAGGGAACTCTTTCTCACTTTCGAAGGGCAAGACTAGTCAGCTACCCGGTCTAAGGGTAAAGAGGGCTCACAGAACCACTTTATGGTTAAAACAGGCCACTGGCCTATAATCAGATGAAGAGGAAGAAATTGCATCGTAGTATGTAGAGGACGTTTCTTAGACTCATTTTTTTCATTATACAGAAAATCCCCTGTAGGTGTGTTCAAATAGTGTGATTTAGCCTGCCAGACTACCTTAATTAGCACCGAAAACTGAAACTACTAAACATCTAGGGCGTTAGTTGTCACATAATATTACCACTAAAAACTATTGCGATATGCTAGATAAAATTGACAACGACGAGCAGTTTAGCAAAACATTTTTGCACTCAACAGATATTATCGCTGTATCGTCAAATTAATTTCGGAGAGCTGGCCTGAAAACCATATCCCAAACAATTTCGTCCAGGTAAAACTCCCCTTGGCACTAAATTCAGAAACCGCAGCAGGTGTGAAGGTCGGAAGTTTTTGCAAATTGCCTAAATTAATCGAGTTCCTCTGAATGGCCAGCGTATCTGCTTTATCAGATTTGTGCATTATGCTTTGTCTTCCACGAGTGGATTAGAGGTGGGGTGCACAACGCATTAGCAGGTACCGCGTCCGCTAGAGATTAGGGCTGTTTTAACGCGCTACATTCGCGATGTGGAAGCAGTAGTTTATCCACATCACAATGACACATATTGTTTTGCCGGCGGAAGCGATTGTGACGTGCATAACCTGATTGTCGGGCTTGGGAATATCTAATAATACGCCCTGGAAGTTTTGCAAATACAAGCGAGCTTCTTAGACTTCTTAGAGGAAATGCGTGTGCGAAATGGTACATCACCTGGAGTTTTTTGCTTTTTGATACACTCACATGTTACTGAAGGTTCAGTGCCTTTCTACAATTCGTTGTAGTGTTTTAATCGATTTACGGTTGACATGGAACGTCTATGAATACAGTTCGAAATTTTTTTTCTGGCTGTCGAGTTTCTACTAAAATATTTGACACTTTTTAAATATCGGCATAAAACACTATTTTAGCAACAGGTTCTACTTGACCTGAAACTGAAACTTATGTTAAAATGTATTATGTGCCGGTGGACCAGTTTCAAAACCAAAGACAGCAAGTTTTTGTAATTTCAAGTAAAGAAATTATATTATATCTAACGTAATTGGTGTCTAAGGGCTTTTAGTCTCCTCATCCCCTATAATTTAAAGTTCTGATCTAGACAACCTTGTTTTTAAAATTAAAAATGTATTTAGTAACCTTGTGATATACCATGCTTTTATGTTCGGTTTTGAAACCGGTTACCCTGTATACATGTTTCCCTGTAATGCGCAAATGAAAATTTTGATCTTTGTCTAGAAGCTATAGTAAGTTCTAAGAATTTAACGTTATTATCAAATATATGGAGCACTTAAATCTTCTCCACGAACTTTTTCTGAATCTGAAAATGTCTGGCGCTTTATGCACAATACATGCGTACGTCATAAATGTAGAACATATATTTTCGTTAAAAATTTTCAAAACATCTCCAACGCAATTAAGGTGGCGATTTACTCTTACGAAATTTAACTTAAAATTGCGGTTATCATGACTTCACTCGAGAGCAGGCAGTGCGATTAATACTGAACCAAATTGAATCTACAATATACGAAAATAAGCAGAAAGATTCAAGGAAGGTGCCCTCCGTATTTAAAATTTAGTTTATAAATCACGGCTTTGACTAAAAAATATAAATAAAGTGGATATTTGAACGTGAAATTCGACGATTTATTTCTGTAAGAAATACTCTTCAAACAGTAAAACAAAATGGGGGGCCATAATCTCTAGAGTTTTAACTATAACATACTAAAAATTCAAATAATCTGAACCAGAAGTTTGGCAGATGACCGAGAAGCAACATATACTTGTAATAGCTCATCGTGAGTAAATTTTGTGTTGGCAATTTAAGTTTTGATACGTGTTTCTCTGCTAAAAATAGTTCAGCCTCTGCAAGGTAGGTTGGCGCTCCTGCTAATGACGTAATTCAAACTCGAATTGTGATATGCATAAACATGCAACTTGATATTTTTAGACGACCACAATCCTGGGCCTGATAACGACAACGGGGTGGAAAATAGTAGTCAAAACCTATGAGAGTTACATAAATATCACTTATATAAAAGTTGTAGGTAGGGTGACCAATATTGACATTTTGACCCGAAGACTTCGGGTTATCAACAAAATTCTTCGGGTTAACTAGAGGTTCATATTTAAAAGTTCCAGAGCAAAAGTAGAAAGTGGGGTAAAGTGCCAAAATATAATTTTAGAAATTATTTTAAATTTTCTCCACAAAAATTTAGTTTCTTCGCGGTTTACTTAACTTCTCAGATATATTGGATTGGATTTGTATAGTCTACCCAATTATAAATACTGAGAGCTGCTAAGATTTTATTTTACATAATTAGTGTTAAGCAATAAATATTAATTATTAATAGCATGCCATGTACAAGTGTTCCAAAGAAAGTTTTGACATATGACTATTGATGAGGCCGGAATTATTTTATGCGATTTCAGAAATATAAAATAATTTTTGGAATCGTATTTATAATGTACTTAACAAACTATTTCACGTTGATGTTTTTCATTGATTTTATCCTCCCCCCCCCCCCCCCCCACCCAAATTATTTTTCTTCGTGTCAGCATCGGCGGAATGTAGGTAACCTTAGTTGTAGGAGCAAAGGTGGTGCACATTACTGAAATACTTTTGATTATACAGGGTGCCTCAAAAAAGCGCGGCAAATAAAACTTACTTTTTTTATGGAATTCCCTATATTTAGGCAGCTTGAAGGTTTTGAATTGACTCGTAATTAAATAGACTATTCTTTATTTAACTGTAGTTTATATCTTTACACTTAATGCAAATAATGTAACAGATTTAGTTTTTTGCATAGTGATGACAAAAGTGTTTTTTTTAACGAAAAATCGTTAAGAAAGCGTCACTTCTTTAAACAAAAAATTATAAAGAAAAGTAAAGTTTTTTAACTGTAAACAAAACTGCGTTTGAAAGACAAATATTGGCTGGTATCATCTGCTAATTTATAAATGGCAAAATGAATCGTCTGCGTTGTAAAATTCGACGATTTTGTAGCCATTTATGATTTGTATTGCCATTCAACCGCAAACCGGGATCGCTTTGTTAAATTAACACCTTACAAGAAAGCAGACACTGTTAACAAATTTTATTGCTGTATATTGGTAAATGTTATACCTACCGTTTACAACCAAATTTACTCCGAGTGATTTTTTAAAAACTCAATTGCAGCAGGCCCTGGATAGCCTGAATCAGTTGCCAATACTGAAATGTAATGTTGGTGACACTGTAAGTCTATGTCAAATACAAGGTTAGCAGGTTAGGTTTTGCGTCAGTATGTGTCAAAAATGACGCAAAACCTAACCTGTTAACCTCGAATTTGACATAGACTTACAGTGTCACCAACAATACATTTCAGTATTGCCAACTGATCCAGGCTATCCAGGGCCTGCTGCAATTGAGTTTTTAAAAAATCACTCCGTACTTCCTATAGTGTTATAGGTATTTGCCTAAACAGATATCAAAACATTCAAATATTGACAAAAAATATCTTTTCTTATACTACTTTATTTACAATACAATATTGATAGTAAATACAGTGTGATTGAGGTCACAGCTCTGGGCCGGGTTGGAGAAGTGTGTCTTGCCACCTTGCTTTCGGTCGTAGTCGTCGTCTCTATTGAACGAAGATGTATGTATGTATGTATGTATTATCGATAACCTCATTTTATCTTGCTGTACAGAGGCTGGTGCTTTATGCGCTTGCATCTGTCGGTTCAATGCTCAACTTGCCCCAGATTCGGGATACAAAGTTGGAGCGCGCCTTTTGTGCTTGCGCAGCAACCACTGTATGAGGTGTGTGTCATGGTGATGTTTTAACCTTATTACTCTATCTCTTAGGTCTGTGGTTCTGAGTAGAGCACAGTTAATTTGGTGCCCAACTGTGAATGGTCTCACCGAGCCTGATTCCAATCGCCAAGACTGCGAAAAAATTCTTACCCCCGCGGGATTTGAACCGAGGATTTGCTTAATGCAAGCCTAGCGCCTACCCAACTGCGCTACGCGGCTTATTGAACGAAGATAGTAATTAATAATAACTACAAACAAAATTTACACATTTTAACATAAGTTATTACTTCTAAAGGAACAAATGCTCGTTATATTTATGGTAGTGTCTGATGATGCAATTGCAGCATAATTCTGATATACAGTAATGCTTTAGTTATGAAAATACTTGTTTCTTGTTGTTCTGAGCCGGGTCGAGCCAAGAATTCATACTTTTCAAGCTTTTTTCTTTGTATGGCATCGTTTTCTTTTTTCCGCAATTGTTCTCTTTAACTCTTGAATATTTTTCTTTTTTTCTCTCTCATTTGCCTTTGCTTGTTGAGTTTTACGCACGTTTTCTTGGGCGTCCAAAATATATATAGGATCCCTACATTTTAGATTACGCTCTCTTCTATTTAATATAATTTCTGGTGCCAAACAATTTGAATAAAATAACAGCAGCTTAGGAAGCCACATATTCCATACTATTAAATCTTTTTCTATGGCTTGTACGAAAAGTTCATTGTTGTCACCGGTATACACAATGAAATGGCAAATACGGGCTCCACTAATCGCTAGCTGCCCTTGAATCTAAAGAAAATACTTCTATAAAATTAAATAACAAAACCCTTTATAGTTATTACCTGATAATAATAATTATGCTTCTCATTTAATGATACAACATCATCCTGTATTTTTAAACAGGCCACTTCTTTATTTTTGACGGCTTCTTTTAAAGAAATACCAAGGACTGCCACTTTATGGAGGCATTTAACTTCTATAATTTCTTCGCTTGATATTATACCTAAAATTGTATTTACATGTCATATAAAGTATGATCAAAAATGATTTTCATCTAGTATGGCTGCGTAAAACAAAAGCAGTATCATTGATTAGTTCATACCACGGTGTAAGATATAGGTGGGTCGACTCCACTTTCAAAGCTGGCAAAATATTGTCCTTATTCACAAATATTTCGCTAGGCAGCAAAGTGTCGCCTCTACTTGTTTTACTCGTATAAACAATAATGACGTCTTACAAACATGTCAAATATGTGAAGTGAAATCATATTTTAAACGTGTTCTAGTCCTTCAAAATCGAATCGACTCTTGAAAAACGAAGAATCTAGAGCTTCAGCTTCAACTATGCTCATGAAAGAAACCGACCCAAAAAAGTCTCCAGGGTACGATCAAACAACACGGTCTTTGTGTATACAATACATATTAGTTATTTATGTATTAAGGGCGTAATCAATAGATTATAGCACGAGGGAATGTTTAAAGCTCGACGCGAAGCGGAGAGCTTTAAAATTCCCGAGAGCTATAATAGTGATTAGGCACGTGGTACATACAACGTTTTATTTCATTTTAGTCCTCAAAATGGACAAAATTCTAGGATTCAGTATTTTGGCTACAGACTACTGCGTCGTCGTTGTGCTGGCGCTGTGCATTTATGGTGTGCTATGGTTTCTATGCAGATTGTTGGTGTTGCTATACTACATTGTTGGTGCTTGTTATAGTGCTTAGCATGCAAGCACTGAGAAAACCATTTCTGGGCGTGTATTGAACGATATTTTTTTATTATACGTATTTATTTGAAAACAACGTAAAAAAGGATAAATAATAAATTTTTTGCACTACTAGTCTCAGAACGCACCGTTATTGGCCTATCTTTAGGTCGTGAAGTTGATTTTCTCCACCACAGGAGAGAAAGTAAAATAAACAATTTTCACCGTGGTAAGTAATAAATTGCTAAGTTACCAAGTATGACTATTTTAATTTTGACGTTTTAAAGAGCTGTATTGTCAGGTTGACAGTTAAAATATTTTCGAAATTTGTTGAGAATTTAGGTATTAAGCCGTTTGGTAGTGCAAGAAATAGTATATACACCACGGTAGCGAATCGTTTTATAACCTTCGCGCTTTAGATACTTCGCGCTGCACGCTCAGTATCTAATATGCGTTCAGGTTATAATACTTCGCTACCTTGATGTATAATATACTATTATTTTCAAAGTACTAATAATACATCGTAAATATAGTAGCAAACACGATTAACGCTTCCATAGCAACGATTTACTTTTTATTAATTTAGTGCACCGAAAAAATCGGACATCGGGGAAAGTTTTCCGTGGGTTGTTCTAAAAATGCCACCTTTACGTCATTGCAAAAACAGATGAAAACAAGGTGTTTTCAGAGAAGTATAATGAAAATTAAATACTTATTTATAATGTTACTTTTCACTTTGTTAATAGGATGCAAGGCAATCATATTACCTGTTATATTCGTCTACAGATCCCCAGGTAAAATTATACTCCTCATCTTTGTCGTTTGCTTCTGGGGTTTCAGCTTCGCCATCGACATATTGTGCACTATCTTCTGTACTATGGCTGGATTTATAAACAGAATCCAATATTTCCTGAAGAATGCCTTCACAATCATTGATGACCTAGAGTTGTAAAAACAGTTGTTTCCCAGCCGGATCATTTTAATGAAAACAGCATGTTTTTTATTAAAAAAAAAAACTAAATGTTTTTTTCTTCTTATGAAAATGATCAATTAATTAAGTTTTCCTGTAGCGTTTCTAAATATTAGCTATGAATTTTTTTAAATAAAAAAATGGTTTACGAAAGGCAACACTGTTTTCTTTATTTATAAGGGTCTGATTACCTGTGCACTATTTTCTGCTAACATTCGTCTTACTTTATTTAGTCTAACCATAGATTGTGCTCTTTTTGTTTTTTTACGTTTTCCATAACATGGTCTTGCTTTGCCCATAATTGAAAACTAGAGATAATTAAGTGTGTTAGTGTTATAATAATTTATTAGGGTCAGGTTGGGTAAATGTGCAAACACGTAACGATTAGCGTAAAAGGAAAAGAATGCTATATTTAATTAAAAATCAATTTATTGTAAAACTGTAGTTCTAAGCGCTAGTATTTGACATGTAGTTTAGCTCAGAAAATATAGAAATACGAATGTACGAAATTTTGTACTGTTCATGAATTATTTTCGGAATCGGTGTAAAAATATGCAAATTGAATTTCACATTTTGTTGTATAACCATTTTATTACAACTGTTTTAGTCACAACTGAAATAACTCAACGAAACTAATGTCAAATTTTACTGATCTGCCAAATGTAGAACCAACACAGCTATTGCTAAAGTTATAATAGGTACAAAATAATATGAATGTCATAACAACTACCCTAATAAAATACTAAAACAACGTAAAACAAATTAGTTTGGAATAAACTGTTATAATCCTTGCTAATTATATAAACTCCAACCACAAGTTCATCAGACTGCAAAGATTCACATCGGGCGTGTGGTCGCTTAAATTTTATCGATCGATAAGAAGCTAGCCAAAACAATTACATGTGCCATTAGCCGGCAACGTCCCGCCCCCCGCGGCCACCTGACCATCAGAAGTGTTTAAAATTATGCCACTAACACATTCATTTAGACTGGTTGCAAACCTAACACCCTACATTTGAGGTGCATGCTTTTCAAGACGAGAGAGCACCACTTACTAAGTAAATTTTAAGATCGTCAGATTTTCGAGACTAAATCGCCACCTTAAGGTACCATTCAAGGAATTACTCTAGCAGTAATTTATAATGTATGCCAGATTTAAAAAAAAACGCTCTTGCATCAAATTGAATTGTTACTAAACGATTGTTAACGATGTGATAAAACGGGGTCACAGGCGTTTTCGTTAGCTCAACTATCCGAGGACTCGTTGAGATTACATTGATTGATTAGACTAAGAACAATCAAATAAACTTGTTTATTAATTACACTACCACATCTCACTAAACCTAATCTGAATAGTAGGCTAAATATATGTACAATTCCTCAACGAGGCAAAATAGGTATCTTATTACTTAAAATTGGGCTTAGTGGGTCATCAAGCCCTTGGGAAGGTGTGGAAACTCCTCTGGCACACCAGCGTAACGAAAGGATGGCGATTGGCGGTTCCCTTCTTTCTCGGCTTTGCTAAGCGTAATACTAATAACGGTAGCTCATGTTATGGTTTTTAAAGGCAAACCCACGTGCAACTTTTTTAGTGTTAATGGCAACCCTGGCACCAAATTCCGCGTTGCTCGTTTTGTTTTGAGACTAGACGACCCCCCACCATAATATTGCCGGGCCGAGGCGCTGCCCGCTGGGCGACGTCCAACTGCAAAGACAGTTCGAGCGATCTCAAAAAAGCTACGGATTTGGTGTTACGTGTTTCGAGCTTGTACAACCTGCCGTAATTTAACCAGAATACTTGGTAGGAGGGCTCTGGGGGCTGTGAGGAAGGCTTCTGCCACGTATGTAGTACCCTTTATTGATTACCACGGTGGTGGTGTTTGAAATAACCCTTTCACATCAAAATTAGGTTAACTGTGGTACCAATTTTCTCTATTGACGTAATTACAGAGCCATGAGCCGGCTTACTACAGGAAATAATTTGAACCTCCGCTTCCGAAGATCGGCGACGAGCAGGGATGATTCAAGAGGCATATTATTAGGGGTAGCTTCCGAGACTAGCAACCCCGGCGACCCGCCGTGGTACTTTAGGGGGCTGGTTTTTAGGGGTAGTTTCTGGTTCCGAAAATCGTTGACATGAAGGAACGATTTAGAGAGCTAGTTTCCAGGGTTAGTTTCCGATACAAAAATTCGCGACCCGGAGGGATGATTGAAGCTTAAGAGTTTAGGAGGGTGTTAAAGCTTTATATGGCTCCTTCTGGTGAGTCTCTTGATTCAAGTAGCTTTGACTGGCCTGTCATAACCATATACCCATCCGGGCCTCCTATCGTCTGGACCATCTCATTGGGAATCTAGGTGGGGATGCGCCATGGTTAACTGCTTGCAAATTCACACATCACTGGGATTTTGTTCTTATCACCAACCGTCGGAGCCCTGCAGGTCAAATTTCTAATACACTATTTTTGAGTGTAAACTTCTTATTTTAACAGGCGAAAACGTCACGTAAATGTTTCTAACGTGTTAAACCGTGAAAGCGCTGACCAAAATGAACATTTTTTTTTAAGTCAAACAACGGTTCACGAGTGTTTATAATTATATAGTTACACCTACCGTAAACCCTAAAGTTGCGTACTGGGTTTTCGAATGAAAGGAATGTCAATTCAAAACATTATTAAAAACTACATGGGCAACCTGATAAACGCCGAAAGATTTTTTTACATGGCATTAGCTACTTTTAACAATCTGCCAAGTCGTAGATCGGAGATCGAATAGAAGCGGATTTTCAACAGAAAAATGTGGCTAAAATAAAGCTATTTTATCGTTTTCTATAATCACCTAAAGATCTAGTGCAATAATGATAAAGTTGCTCTACAGTGGACACGTTGACAAACGAACATTCGGCTGAATGCCATTATTTCAACTTTATTTTCTAAAATAGGGTACCTTGTACGTATATCTTCGCTTTTTTAAAAACACAATTTTTCAAAAACAGTTTTGTAGGTAGCAGCAAAGGAAATGGCGTTCCTATAAAAAGGAGTAGTATGTTCAATGTAGCAATGGACAGTCAGGATCTTTCCTCGTGGTGATCATCTGGTCATAGTTTGTCAACAGTGACATACGTTTTCTCGTCAATTGCGTTCTTACAAACTTTTCAGGCTGTGAACTTATGCACCTTTACTCCATAGTTTGACGTTCGAGTTCCAAATCAAAGTAGTGAACCAAGACTCCATCTGCAGTTACAAATCTTGCTATAGGCTTATTTGAATTTGGGAGACCACAGTTGATTATGTGTTTTATATAGCATCACCATTCCTGAGATCCCTCATTCAGACACCTTGCAAAATCTTAAATATCAGACAAAAATCTACACTGTTTTTCCTGTTGCTAAGAATCATATCGTAAATGATATCAATGCGCTTTTATATGCATATGCCGAAATACTGTTCCTTTTGAAATATTTTTCTCCAATTTAAAATCGTTGAACTAAGCTTTAACCATCAAAATAATGCAAACTCACCAAGTAGAAGGTAGGAACACACATAATGTATTATTTACTTGAATATTTACTGAATAAAAAATACTTATATGCTTCAAAGTCCATATATTGTGTACATTCCTAGTGCATTGTTTGAATTTGGTTTCAACTCGAGAACACTACACGGGGGACCACCTTCCTATCTACGAACTCAGGTATTAAGAGAATTTTGTGTTGCTTGAGCTAGCTATTTGGGGAAACAGGGCAAATAAATATTCAAATATTAAAGCATACCATACTCTTTGCAACATTTAAATTAATGGGTTATGATGCTCGTGCTCAATACAGACAAAAAATAAATCCTAGTTTGGAGGTATCACAGCAAGCAGAATAGTATTTTTTCTATACAGCATATTCAACCATTACTTGAACTTGTTCTAGTTTCTACTGGCTAATTGGCAGTTTCACAACACAACATCGTTCATTAAATTTGTAACTGTATACAGATCTGGAGCGTTGCTCAAATAATGAATGCATATCTTTTTTACGTCTCCGTATAGCGGTAATAATGTGTATATTTTTCCAGTTTTCGAAATGAATGCAAGAAACTTTTTAATTTTTTTATAATGTACTAAAACCGCCAAGCATAAAATCAACTTGTTTGGCCTTCTGTTTGCAGTCTTTAAGTGTTATCTAAGTGCTGACAATGATGATGATGATGAATGGTTATTAGCATCGCAAATGAAAAACGTAAAACTGCTGGACGTTGCAGTTTCGTTTAATTTACCTAATCTTTGATATTTGGAATAAAATGCACAGTGAAATATTCAGACGCTTTGACGTGAAGCAACAGATAAAATGAAAATCTGCCGTATGAATACTTATGAAAGGAATTAAATTTTGTTTAGCTGAATCGCAAACTCAGCAAATGCTATAAAGGTAATTGCAGCATTCCAACAAAATACACTTGAAACAGTACGTATATGAACTTAAAAGCCAAAAAAAAGGAACTCGTTTGCTATCAGTTCTGATATTGCATGAGTCCTAGGTGCTTTGATGTTCACTAAAATAAAAATCGCTGGAAAAAACTCTTTCCAGAATAGAGACGCATTTTATATATGTCTGTATGAGTTTATCTTTTAATATCCAGCAATAAACAATACTGTGAAGTAGTATATTAGTAACTTTTTTTCATATTTGCTTTTTTTTCAGGTAAGTTCATCATATACTTCAAGTAGATTGTATCTAATGAAGACTGGCGTGGGTAAGTATAAGCAAATACTTTCTAAAGCAACGAAAAATTATGACGAAAGACTTTTACACGTACGATTGCTGCTAATATTACAAATTAACTGTAGCGGTAACATTTTCCCTTATTTTATAAAGACAAACAACTTTATTTCTAGAAATAGACTGACAATAATCACAGTAGACAATAGCTTAATTCGATCGTTACATCACTGTCAAAATCTAAACGGATACATGAGCATACGTGAATGTCTCATAACATCTGGAGATGTCTTTCCGCTGTAACCCATAATGGCTCGATAATAGACACGTACGCGTTCTGAACGAATAGTTGTATTAATGACGATTGAGGTTAAGTGCTCGATGGTTGCACTATCATCTTCTGCTTCGAAGTCTTAAAGCGATGTAGAGATGAATTGTTTTATGAATTATTAATGGGCGCACTGCTAGTTACGATTTAAAATGGCTGCTGGGTTACTCTAAAATGGACGTGGAATTTGCTGCAACTGCTACTCTGGACTTTAAAACAGTTTGAAATTTAAGTTAATAATTCAGAAGCGCTGAATGCACTATCTGTAAATAATGCAAGATTATCACGTAGCAAGCACGCCGGCATTTCATTACTACTGTATACGTGATTTTAAGACACTGTTATCGACTCATAGTTACCCTTCCCTTTTGCTAAGATTTTAATAGGCCTGATTTAATTTATGAAAAATTCACGTTGCGATACCGATATCAGTTTGTTAAAACTGTCTTTTTAAATATTGAGTTTCCTTTAGAGTGCTTCACTCTACAAAATGTAAATATGCCTGCCACTGTATAAATAGAAACACTTTTAAAAGCTAAGCATTTGTATCAGACTAAAGGTAAAGGCTACTTTCAATATTTACCTAAATTGTTCTAAGTAAAAATCTATTTCTTTTTTGCACTGTAAAATATGACCCACTTTATAAAATCAATTCCACGAATTTTCAATAGAGGTTCAATATATTTCAAACATTGGTAAGTAAACCTGTTGGAATAGTTTTGGGTGAAATGTAGCAATAAACTAATGTGCCCCATATTAGCGTTGCCACTTTTTGATATTCAAACCGCTTATAACAGACTACTGTAGAGGAGCCTTGGGCATAAATAATACGTAATAACTAACCTAGTTGTCATAAGTAGTAGAACAAATAGTTACGGGTGCCAGGTTCAACAACTTACGGTGACGCGCTCTGCTGAACCGTCTGGAGTAGTCGAAATTTAAGTAGACAACCAATGCCGAAGAAAAACGCCAACAGCTAGAGTCAAACGTCAACAGTACATTAATTCAACACAACATACAAGCAAAAGTATTTCATCGAACAAAAGCGAGCAGAATCAAGTGGGCGAAGTGTAAAGACCCTAACTGAAATGAGACTTTCAAAGTGAAGGATGTTTACTGCTTCAAATGCATTAACTATACATTTTGGTATACGATGATTGATTTTCATTACGGAGACAATTTAATAAGTTATGCCAACTACGCCTTCAAAGTCAATAGGAATTATTTAAACAACCTCAAATTTACTACGGCGTTGGAAGTTACAGAAATTTCAGCAACAATGGGGAGAAATTCAAGGTAACGTTTTCGGACCATTAGAGCTTAGTTACTGAGATACGGCGAAATAAAGACACAGGGCCATATATTATTTGAGAGGCTTTCTCGGCCATAGTCATTAAATAATAAGTGAATTCCGGGACTGAACCGTGTCATTATTGAGATCCAAGAATTCAACGTTTCGCCCACTTTCGTAAGGGGCTTCATCAGAAGGTAAAGTAAAAGAACACAGTAACTCAACGTGTAAACCACGCCAGAGGCGAAACTCTTCTAAAGACCGGAAGGAGAAAGGCGAGAACTTATAGTCAAGTGCCGTCGAGGTTGAATGACGGTGGGCGGGGCTTAGAAATTAGCACTTTTATATAGAAGAAAGGGGAAAGCCATCGTTCCGATTGAGATTATTAGGGTGTTTCTAAATCTCAATGGCTTCGCGAATCTTTCTTCCAAAGGGAAGTTGTTACTTAATTCAGAGCCATAATTTATCAGTAGTATTAACTTCCTTAGCATAAATAACATACAGTAAATGGACCTACAGTAAAAGTTTATTGGAATTAGAGCTTGTGATTAAGGTGATCATTCGATAGCAACATTTCGATCAATTCAACGCTACAGATAGTAGCTATCAGAAACATTCTTAGAGTAACCAGACAAGTGTGGTTTTATAAGCCATTTTCAGTCGAGGCTAGAGCAGGTGGCTGGCCTAACCGTTTAAACTAAGAAAGAATGCTCTTCTACAAGGATGACGACCACCAAAGGTGATTAATATGGTAGCCGGAGAGCGTACGATGTCACTCACTGCCGATTACGAGTGCCAACACTTTGCCTCTCGGCTCTCTCGAAGTGGCAGCAGGAATCTGCAAATCCAGTACGGCGGCAAATCGTTGTCATAAACGAAAAGATTTAATGAAATAGTCATAAACGATACCTAGCAACACTATTTTAATATTTTTATTGTGTTTCTTTAACTCTATTTTGGACACCGATGTTTATAGGAAGTTTTATCTAGTTGTAGTTTTTATGATTTAGCTTTGAATTTGATAATGACGTTTTTAAACGCTCTGTATAACACAAACGATTTCGCCGTTACTTTAACACAACATACAATGTAACAATAAATCCTATATTATCATTTCCAACGATTAAGTACTAGCTTGAGACAATTTAAAATAATACTTGGGTCAATCGCAAAAGCTCAGTGAATAAGTGTAAATGCTTTTCCTTCCCTAAAGACTTACCCAAGAATATAAATGTACTATAGTGAAATTTTTACCCCAACAGAAAATTTTATCTCTTTTCATCTTAGTCGAATTGAGTGAAACAAAAAATTACCAGAACAACTAACCGTCGTAACTTAAAATAATTTTTGACAGTGTTGTCAGTTTGACACTGTCAGAATTTTCATTTTCATTTCAAAATAAAGGAATTTCAGATCAATCGAGAACACTTATTTTAAATGTTGTGGAATACTTCAAAAATGAAGAAAGTAGTCATCATCGAGCAATCTAAAAGGCTTCCAAAGCATTCAGACTTGTAAAGGGTACGTTAGACCAATTGAAGAAAGGATGGGGAGCTACCGATAGACAATTTACAGAAAATATGTCGCAGAAAGTTGCTGTAGTCAAAACTAAAATAGATTCTTGAATGCTAAACTATATTACTTACTAAATTACTTAATGAAACTGCCCAGTATTAGTGATTTTAAGTTTTGGATTATTACAAAAAGGTAAAATAAGAACATATTTTTCAGCCAGTATTTTTATATAAAACCTGGGCATTCATTAAAAGTAGTGATAGGAGATTTTGGCAAGATTGGTCAAACATTTACTCACGAGTAATAAATTGGGCAGCGGTTCGAGATACGTGATCGTTCATGGTGGAAACGAAAACTGTATCGTCAAGTAAAACAAACAAATGCTGTACCTATGGAAGTACTGGCAGTATGGAACAAAGTTATCGAGAAGATTCCAGCTGAACACTGGAAAAACTACATAACGCATACCGAAAATGTACTTGAAGATGCCTGCCAAACCGAACTTGCGTTAAATGTTATGCATATTGAACCTCTAGTAATAAATATTTCTGACAAATAATTAGTTATTAGTATAAAACTGTTATCAATTATAAATAAAAAAGTAGTTTTTCCATGTTTTTCTTCTAAACAAAAATTTCTAAATAATTTCTCTCTGCTACGTATGCATTTTAGTATCACAATTAAAAATAAAGTAGAACACATTAATTCTGAGACTTTATTGGATTTTTTATAACAAGGAGAAGTTTGAGGCTATGCAGACGTCAATTTAAATAACCTGTTATCGAAGCTGTGATATTTGATGACGTAGGTTTAGTAACTAAAATTAAAGATAGGCAGTTGTTTTTCCGCTAGGGTAATATTTCCACTACACCCCAGTGATGCTACTTTGTCAAGTATGATGCATGACTTTTCTCTTTGACCTTCACTATTACGAAGCTAAATATTGACTAACCGAGCTGCTACTAAAAATACACAAACGAAATGCACAATTTCCAAAGTATCTGATTACAGTGAGCCTACCGTCACCATAATGTAATTTAATGTGAGCGTTAACGTGGAGTAGCGTCTTCTTTCTGGCACGTTAATTTAAAAATGCTTGCTATAGCTCCTTTTAACCAAGAGAGTTCATTAGACTAGGCAGTTCTCAAACATTCGACGGTCAATCCAATAAAATGAAAAGTTGAAATAGAAATTACTTTTCGAATCAAATTTCTCCCAGTAATAAAAGCAATTTAGACGTTTCCACTTTCGCAGGAAACATAGTTGAAGTTATTTTTATCAGTTTGTTTAGATGTGACTTACATTTTATATACCTATGAATAAAAAGAGCAATCATTTTTAAAATAAACATCAACCTAATGGTCTATAAAAATGCCAAACTGGCCTGCTTTCCAGAGCATAAGCGTACAATTTTCATTGTAGAGATGTAGAATTAGATTTTTGTTCGGCAGTAATAATTTAAATAATAATTATTTTGCAGAAACAACAGCTAAAGATATTTTAATTTGAAGTGAAGTCAAATTATGCGAATGAGAAGTGTAAAAGCTGAGGAATTCGTTAACAACAGTAAAGTGAGACGATAACAAAGAAATTAAATTAGTGTCATTGTAAACAGCACAGCTTAGCACATAGCTCTGAAGTCCGAGCTATATAAATATATAAATACAGTGCGATAGCAATAAGTGGGAGGAAGAATAAGTTATATTTCGAAGAAGTAACTACAGTTACTACAGACGAGATCATAAACAAGGAACAGTGACATATCAAAGCAGACAATAAAAGAAATGATGAAGGCGTTTTTATCAAAAATTCGAAAATTAAAAACCGAAGTAAAAGTCAACCAATAGAAATGGGCGACAGGATATTGAAAATTGAGAAGCAAGAAAGAAAACAGACAAAAACAACATGTGAATGAAGGGTTTAATTGCTAACCACGGTAAACAAGCTGAAGGAGTGAAACATTTTAAAATAATTTTGTAAGGGCTTTACACGGAACTTTCCTGGCAAGTGCGGCCCGCAACGAATGGTGCACATTTCTATACCCCGTGAGTACAGTTGCCGTCGGTCGCTATACACTTCTGTCTCATTTACGATGTCCATCCTGATCTGTTCGGTTTCATTTTTTATCAAGGGTAGGCAACTGATCTATGTGCAAAATATTAACTTTAGCTTTTCATGAGTTACAGCAAAAATCAACATTTCATTTTTAAGGTGCTCACTCTGTATATAGTTGACCGAAGTTATATTCGGTTTCGAGCCAGGTAGACATATAATCCGCGTGCAAACTATTGTCAACAAATGGTTTTTGACCTTTACCGGCAAGAGACAGACAGATAGAGAGACAGACAGGTAGGCAGGCAGGCAGACAGACAGGTAGACCAACGGAATTGAGAAAACGTGTATTTTGTCATTTAGAGACACTGAAATATGAAGATCTGAAAAAATTTCGAAAGGTGAGTTTTTCACACCTACTTTTTTGACGGCGACTTATTTTTAGTCAATTATTAGCCACTATCTCCTGGTTCTAGTCCATTTCACGACATATTGTACTTCACACATTTCTCTAATATTGCCACTATCCACTCTGCCGGTAGGCTCATGTCTGACAGATTTCGTAATATTTTAATTTCTGTTGCAGCATAACTCGCTTAGTTTGTCTTTGGTTCGCATGGTGTATCTTAAGATTGACCTGATGTAGCGCTTTCTTTCATATTTTTTGTTTGTACTTCCTACTAAACTTCGATCGCTGGATACTTGTGAACTAATATAATAAACTGATCTGTCTCTCATTGAAAGCTAACTTGCATCTGATAGGCTCTCTTGATATTGTGATGATACTATTTTTGCTGTCGATATGAGCGGCTTTGCTGTATTTTCAAATCTATAGAGCAGGTGTCCTCATATTAACGAGAATCACTAATCTTTTGATTTCCCATTGGTGTAGAGGCTGGTGCTTTGTATGCTAGCACCTGGCGGTGCAGTGTTCAACTTGCCCCGGTTTTGGTTTACAAAGTTGGAGTGCGCCTGTTGAGCTTGCTTAGCAACCATTGTGTTAGTGTGTCCGTGTTGGTAATGTGGTGACCTTGTTACACTATCTCTTTGGTATGTGGTTCCGAGTAGAGCATAGTTAATTTGTTGCCTAACTGTGAATGGTCTCACCGAGCCCGATTCCAATCGTCAAGGCTACGGAAAAATTTCGCCTACCATGGAATTCGAACCGAGGACTTGCTTAATGCAAGCCTAACACTCTACCAACTGCACTACATGGTTTTGTGATCTCCGTTGTAATATGGTTTTATTTCATCTATCGTCCTTATATACCTTACTACGTGCCCGGCGAAGTACGATTTTACGTGTGTTGCTTCTTGCGCGATATTTGATAATTTTGTAACTCTTCGTATCCACTCGATTGTTTTTCGGTCCTTCAACGATATATTCAGCATTTGTCTCTCTATTGCTCTCTGCGTGACTCTTAATTTTCTGTATTTAACTTGGTGAGCGTCCATGTCTGTGCCTCATATGTGTGTATGGTTATAACACGTTGAATAATCGGGATCTTAGCACAATGGGAATTTTCTTAAAAACATTTCAGAGCTCTTCAAAAGCTGCCCATCCCAGCCTTATTCTGAATATCTCATTCGCTTTAGTTTCTTTCCCCAGTCTAACAATTAGTTCTAATAGTTAGTATCGCACATTTTTTCTTATAATTCATCTCAATGTCTATTTTCCCTTATTCTCTTCCTTGATCTTCTAGCATATCTTTCAGTTCCTCTTTCTTGTCCTCTGTTATCACAATATCGTCGATATATTATATCATAGGTGACTATTAATCATTATCCCGTTATTGTGCCAATTGAGTTTCTTGAAATTGATGTTCAAGGCCAGCTTGAATAACTTTGATGACAGAGTGTCTCCTTATCTTATTCCCTTCTTGATTGTTATAGGTTTTGCGTGCGCGTGTATTATTACTGTTGATTTTGCTCTTTTGTGTATATGTGCTAATATCTGTGTATATCGGAAGTCAGTTCTTGCGTTTGTCAGTCCTACTTCTATCGCCCAGGGTTCGTTTCATTGAGTTAAACCCTTTTTTAAAGTCTACGAAAGCAAGGCGTATATTTAGATTATACTCTCTATATTTTTCAAACTAAACTTTACTTATTAGCTGTAGCTTTACTTCTTCGGAAATCCAGCCTGTTTGACCAATTGATAGTCATCAACCTGTTAGTTAAGACCTTAGTAAGTAGTTTATACACCTGACATATCAGCGAGATTGGGTGGTACTTTTATAAATTAGCTTTACCCCCTATTTGTATAGCAGAATCATCAAAGCATTTTCTCTCTTTTTTGGGATTTTTCCTTCCTTAAAACATTCATGGAAAAGTTTGGCTAATTTATTGAGAATATCTTCACCCTTTTTTTTCATCATCTCTATCAGTATGCCATCCTCACCTGACGCTTTATTATTTTTCATTTTGCTTGAAGCGAATTTCACCACTTCTGTTCAATTTCAGAAATATCTTCAGATCCTGCATTTATTACTTTCTCATCCTATTTTGTATTTATTTTTTTCTACAAATATTTTTGAACTATAAAGGGTTCGGTTATTGTCATCACCTCAGTTCTATCTCTTGTTACTGATCTTGCTTTATCATTTGATGTCGCTCTTGTTTCCATCTTGAGCATTTCATGTTACTGTTCTTCTCTAGAAGATTTTCTATTTTAACCTCATAGTATGTTTTCAAGTCTTCTCTAATCGCCTTTCGTGCTTCTAAAAAAATGTTCTTCTGCGTTAGACTTTTTATTTTCTACTTGGACGTATTTTGTCGTATTTATCTGTGTGCCTCTCCGCTACTTTCTCAGCTGAGTTTCTTAAGACTGATGTACAGTTTCTTTTGTCTTTAATAGGTGTCGATATACTTGTAGGGTATTCCTTCTCTGATTTTTTTCTTTCTCTAGGTTTTCATTTATATTACTGTAGGTCCTTGCCATACTATGATCGCTAACTGCATACGCATCTTGAGCAACGTGTCTAGTGTTAGATAATATATTTCATTCTTTGTTAGCCTGTCTCGGATAAGTCAAGAAAAAATGAAAGAATTAATCCATCGCATACAGCCTCTTCCTTATCATGTTGTGACGTTACGTAATTTTCTACATCCCTGTGAAGGGCAACATGTGACGTTATAACAAAATTGTCCCTGCAAAGGGCGTTCTGGAATACATTTCACCCCTTTATTAAGGGCGTCAAAATTTATACCTCGGGTAAAGCTCAAATCGGAGAAATATGTTCACTCAACTATATGTTCGATTAGTAAAAACACCAGATAATTACCAGAAACAAATATAACGTCTTTAGATAAATATACATTGATTAATTGGAAATAAATAAATTATACATTATTTAATTGATAAGTGTTCCTGAAACTGTGTCTGGCTTCGTGGCTCGTGCTACAACCCACGATGCTAAGACGTGCTGTGGGTTCGTCGTGAATGGTCCGCTAGGACGCACGCCAGTTCCTCAGGAAATGGGCCGAGTAGGTTGTTTGACTCTTACGCCGGCACGCACGCTGCTTCTTGGGAAAATGGTTCTAGTAGCTTTTTTGTTCCGCCAAAGTCGACCTTCGGCGCTGGGTTGTTCAGTTTTCTGTGTTAGTGTTTAATTCTTAAAGCGGGGCCTGCGGCTACCTTACGCAGCCTGGGCAGAATTCCTGGGGCGAACGCGACTTCAAATTTAGCAGGTGGAAGACGTTCGATTGTTAGCCGAAGAGCAGTATTTTGGCGGTCCGTCGGTGATGAATTTGTTGAACACGGGCACAAACTTCGGGCCTCTGGGCGACGCTTTTAAGCGCCTAGAAAGGATTCTACGGGTAAGTTTCTTGGGGAGCGGTGATTGGATTCTGGAGGCTCGCAAGCGGTACAGGTGATGTGATCCCTACGGGTCTTATTATTAGTGAAATTAGGTTATGCGATGTATTTCCCTTCTTGATGTGCCAGGATTTGCGCTTGGGATTTATACGGGTGTGAATAATAGGAAGCGGTATGGTCGGATAGGCTACGGAGGGGCCTGAGCTTAGTTGGACTGACAGTTCAACCTGTCAGCTCCCTAGGAGCCTAGTCGGATAAGAGTTGCAGGTTTATTCCGTTAGACAGTTCGATCTATCAGGCCGGAAAGGAGAGGAATTGGGGACTGGACGGGACAGGTCAGGTAATCTCATATTGAGATATTCTCAAGAGCCGATCTCAAAAGCAGACTGACACTGGTACTGCCTTCTTTTTTTATACTTATTCTGCTGCGTTATCTGAGCACTTGCCCTAGCTTCCGATGGAAAGGGAACCACGCCGCCGTTCATTTAGCGATACGTTGTGCAGCGCGAGTCGAACTTCTTATCGCCTGTTCACGCGTCAAATTGATGCAGCACTTGATAGGGCGATGTATTAAGTTCAAATACATTTTACGTATAATAAAAATTTAATACAGGAGCAAGCGTTACAATGTAACCTTGGTTTTTTTTTTCGTCGTAGCTGAATTGTCTCAGATACCCTTCGGTATTTTCATATCTCTTTCCAAGCTTTGGCTTAAAGCCGACCATAGCTATTGTATATGTACTACTTTCCTTATCTAAAGCCTGGTTTATCTCTTTATAGAAAAGCCCTTATCTCTTCCTTGATTAGTCGATGTATTCTGATCTCGTTCTGGAGGATATTTTTAGTGTTATTTCAGATACTCGGTCAGATTCTGCTTCATATTTTCCAACATTTAGAGCTAGATTTGTATTAAACTTGTTGCTCTTCATTCATTCCTATGTTATCTGTAATGTTGGTCGACATAATTGTAGTCAATAGATTTTGGGATCAGTTTTCTTTCGTTTTTTGAACATGGGAACGGTAATACTTGATTCCCATCACGTCGGAATAATTCTAGAGCAAATATATTTTTAAATAGAATAACTGCATCTTGAGATAATTTCTATCCCAGGTACTTAACCAACTCAAAAGATACTTCATTATTACTACTATTATTATTATTCGTAATATTGTCAATCCCGGCGGCTGTAGCTATCAACTTCTTGCACTGTCACAATCGGCTCGCTTGATATATGTGCTTGATTATGTTCAGGATGTTCTTGTTCATATATTTCCATTTCTTCGCCATTTTGCTTTTAGCCGTATACTTGTATACATTTTTGAACATCTTCATGTAACTAAACTTATAAAGTTGTGTTTATGATAACGAGGCAGCTTGTTATCGGGTACCTAAATCCACGTCGTTGGGATTTATTGTGTAACCTACAGGCTGTAAAAACGAGTGTTTTATTTTTAGCTGAGCATTTCTAATAGAGGTATTGCAAATTGCAGCATTACAAAACAAATTCAAAAGCTAAAAACCTCTATTATTGTGCATACCAATATCAGACATGGGCAAACATAATTAAAATTAAATATTTAGCAAATATTTGCAGCATGCAGCTACGCCCAGTTTTACTAGCAATAGTTTCGGTAATAAATATTGAGCTAAATTCTCTTGATCGCATATTGCTGTTGCATATTTCTTTTATATGCGAAGTTTGCATGAAAAATCTTAATCGTTGCGATTAGGGCTTTCTCTGGTCATCAGCTGTAGATTCCTCCTTTATGCTTTAACGTAAGCTTTAGTAATCATAAAGAGGGCTCTTTTACGAGGACTTCGAAAGTGAAACATTAAAAAGTAAAACTCATAAATTATTGATGTGACACTTCAGCTGCTTAACACTGGCTTACGCTGTTCTCGATAATTCAACCCCTTCGGAATTTTAGTGACGTTTACCTATCCATAACCTCCAGCTCGTTCAGTGTGCAGAGAATTATAACCCCGAGACATACCCAGTGTGGCATACACGATCACCCAGAAATGAATTATGAACATCTACGTCACTTCAGGTGGATGTTTGCTTTCGCTTAGCTCGCGGCGGAATCATTATTCATTTAAATTGTCACGATATGTTTACCATTAAGACTGCAGGTATGTAATTTAAAGTGTTGTTAAGCAGCGGTCCGATATCGAATTCTCATTAAAACGTGCGTCGGGCCGCGTGGCCATCCCTTACGAAATTATGCAAGATTCAATTTGCTGTTTAATTTTCCAAGTTTTTACGTCCGGCACGCTGGCGGTCATGATTGAACCAATTGACAAATGGCCGTAATTAGACTCCAGAATGCGACTCGACGAATTGGTTTTGTTAGCCTTTTGGCACTCGCCAAGTTCAAAGTACTCATTTTAATTAGCCAATTGGAACAAGCTAATTCGCCTACCATAGTGCAGCAATAATTCAGCGCTCGAAGCTCGCATGCCCGCAAGGTTATAATGCACATATGAAGCGCCACGGCTCTCCAATTTCAGGCATTTTCAGCTCTCCTTGATCATACTAACTCTATAAATTTTCCATCAGCCTTTATACAATACAGAGATTTCGCGAAGGGCACGTAATTGCAAAATCTCAACCAAAGCTAATAGTTCTTGTAGAAACGCCAAGCGTCTGGATAACTTGGTTTGAAAATGCCTGATTATTTTCTCAGGCAACAAACAATTTCTATATAAAATTAAATATTATTGATATTTGATATTACTCCGAAACAATTCAATAGGAGCCAGCAAAGTTTCCTCATACAGGGTACGCCACAATGCTATGGAAAAGCAAACTGATGCAATTCAACAAAATGTTATTAACATCGAAGGACATATTTCAACGATTTACTTATAAAATCTTATACTTTTTAAATGACCACCTAAATCTTCTGAACGCTCTTCTAAACTTTGAATTTAAATTTAACATTCACCTTACACCTTGCCTCTCTCCCATCATCTTCTTCTAACCCTGTTCTAACTATATCTTGACACCAGAATTTTGCAATTAATCTCAAAATATCGTGAGTACATTGGCACATTCGAGGGCTGACTAGCTACAATAGAGACGGTATGGGTTCTTTACAAAATCGTAAATTCAATATCCACAAAAAAGTAAATACGTTTTTAATACAACAAATATGAAATAAACTCAATTACGAACAAGTTATAAAGATCTTTGCAGTAGTTAAAACGCATACATATCATAGGAAAAATATATAATAATTACTGTTAGTAAATTAAGAGCAAAGATAATAATCAAGTAATAACCCAAATAGGCCCTTACGTCGCTAAAGCAGGGCACTAATTAATACTTCTACATTGCTTCATTAGTAAAAATTTGCAAATACATACTGCTCACAATTTGACAATAATAATGAAATAGAGTTCACTGTTTATAATATACTAACTCTACTTTATCAAAAAAACACATGCGCGTAACAAATAAGTGTAAAGAACAAATAACACATAATATTCTAGACAAAAGTGACAAACAACGGTAACTGAGCTAAAACAACCTAATTAAAATTCTAGGGGCCCTGAAGGATACCTCGAGAACCTTACTGCTTGGTAACCAAATTCAAACGCGTGACGTAAGTCGCCTGCATTCAGCATGAGCGCGATGCACTGGTTGGTAGCAATGTAGCAATCATCGAACTAAGCTCGACAGCTACAAGATGCTAGAATTTTCCTTACGTAACTGGTCGCAAAACACCCATGGCAGCTCGATGCCCTAAACAACTACTAAACGATACCCTCCATAGTAGACAAACGAACGAGATTCTGGTACTCCTAATCACAGGTTTAGTGCGCCAGAGCTGTGGTATTACTCGTAGTAGAAGTTAAAGCCTGCGTGCTGCCACAAGAAGTGAGGGTATATTAACAAAGCAAGCAGAACACATCGTCGCATGGAAAATTAAGTCAAATTTCAATGACGTTGAAACCGCCGCCTGAGTAAAGGAAAACATCTGATGGACAAGTTGAACTTGGATGAAGTTACGGCTAAAAAACAATTCAGGCTTCCAGATCACGCCGCTGATCTAATCCCGTATATAGACGCAGAAAATGCACAAGCAACGCACCAATAAGTGTATTTAAAAAAAATGAGAGCGTCAAAAACAAAGACTCTCGCTGCCAACTTTCGAGACGAAAATCATGTCGCGGTACCTATACGACTAAGCGCAGGTTTTAGACGGTAATAGTCTGTATTCACTTTCATAGTCGATTCTTTCAGAAGATTATCTTGTTGCCTCCTTAAATTGTGGTTGTATCCATTATCATTCATTCTATTCACATGGCCATACACGTCGACGTCTTTTCATTTCTTCCGATGTCGTTTGCTATTCACCTCTATTATGATTTCATCGTCTATCGTACTTTGTAACATTGTTACTCTACAACTTACACAAAATAGATTTCTGTCGCGTCTAGCCTTTGCCTGTTTCTATGAGTTATATATCATATCTCTGACCAATATAG
Source organism: Agriotes lineatus (assembly GCA_940337035.1). Lineage (NCBI taxonomy): Eukaryota > Metazoa > Arthropoda > Insecta > Coleoptera > Elateridae > Agriotes > Agriotes lineatus. The sequence continues at coordinate 160,028,840 of OW679197.1, forward strand.
CAGAATGTAAAACGGTTTTGTAAATTATATTCTTTGTCTGCTCTTGGATATTATTTTAAATGTTTCTCATCATATAGCTTCCTTGAACATTTACAGTAATAAATTTCGCGAGGATTGTCGTACAATCAGTATCTGTAGTTTTGTTTGTTTGCAAACCCAGACAGATAACGGTGCGTTTCATCTGACATAAATAATTTATCTAGGACAAAAGGTAAACTTTTAGTTTTAATTATTACACTCTCTCGATATACAGGAATGATCCTTGTGTAAAATTCGGTATAAGCTTGTATTTGATATGTTTAGTGCAGCTGATAGCAAGCGCAAGATTAATTTGGGACTTGATTAAAATGGCTTTTCGTGGTCTCTGCACTTCTTCTGCAGTACTAACAGGTGCATGTCTTCCTCTTTATTTTCTTAAAAAACTCAGCACTTGCTTTCTGTTACGTTGAGATAAAATCACGTCGAAGCAAGAACTGAACGTTATTTTTGAAGAATATCTCAACAGCAAATCCTCGTTATGCACCTGACCACTCATCTATTTTTACTGAATATTATATAAACTGACATGGGGTTTGGAATGTAAACTTGATATTGATTTGCTTTTATGGTAAGCTCAGTGTAAGAACGTTTGATAACTGATGATTAATCATATCAATACTGATGTCTTCTATAATTTTTTCTCTTGGTAATATCTGCTTCCTCGTCAAAAATCCTGATTAGCATGTCTCTCGAGTATTAGAATACGTCTGATATATGGACATATATAAATCAGCTTAGCTGTTTGTTCTACCTTTATTCTGAGAAGAGATATTTGCCAGCTCGGAGAATTTTCTTCTATTATTTCTAAAACTGACTGTACATCTCAGTTTTGGTCGAAATTCCAGGTTGAACTGTATACAGTTTTAATAACTATGTCGATGCTTCATACTGCTGTAAACGTTGTCATATTTGCTTCCTTTGCATCTCATTCAATGGCAAATAAATGTAAACGAAGAACTTGAAGTCTTCCCCACAAATTTATTTGATTTACAAAAGGTAAAAAATTATAATGTGTGTGACTAGTTTCGACAAAGTGTCATCATCAGACGTACCTAACATTTTAAGGGCTAAGGGTAACAATAGTCAAGTTAGATAAAATTGCAAGTAACATTTGGGGCATGAAGGGCAAATTAAAAGTTACAAACTTTGGATGGCATTTCAAAAAGAATGTAACAAAAATCATAACATGAATTAATTTAAGTTAGGCGATAAACCACATCTCTAGGAGACCAATATAAAAATTTGTAGGGAAGAATATATACAGAAATTACTATTAGTGATCAGATTTAAACTTAAACTTTCCCCTAGAGGAAGATGATCGCCCATTAAGTTTAAATCTGATCACTAATAGTAATTTCTGTATATATTCTTTCCTACAAATTTTTATAATGATCTAATAGAGATGTGGTTTATCGCCTAACTTAAATTAATTCATGTTATGATTTTTGTTACATTCTTTTCGAAATCCAAAGTTTGTAACTTTTAAATTTGTCCTTCAGACCCCAAATGTTACTTGCAACTTTATCTAACTGGACTATTGTTAAGGTCTACACATTACCCTTTTGCTGTGACGTAACAATTTTCTCTCTTTATTTAACTATAAGGAACTGGGCGAAACAAAACATCTGCAGTTTTTGGTCAGGTCCGCTTTAAGTATGGCTCGTTTTATAATACTGTCAGTGTGACATTTGTCCAAAATGACAGTAAAATAACGCGCAATAATAAGCAAGCGAGCAAGCCTAAAATCCTATTTTAAGCGTTAGGGACTTCTTCGAAGAGAAGAACCATCGGATTACATAGGTCAAGAATGTCTTGGTTTGGATAACGTGCTATTTAGAGCATTCCTTACATTAAAAGTTAGGTATATGTCAAATTCTTTCTAAAGTCTACTACCTGCGATCTAAATGACCTTTTTGAATTGCAATGCAATATTAGACATATAGTCTGTTCAGTAATCATAAAAACACAAAGTGGCCTTTGATTTCTATAATTTCATGAGTGTACTTCAAAATTCATCTTTGTCTAGGAATGTACTTACAAAAAGTTACTAAAACAAATAGGTTAGGGGTGTGACACTTATTTATCAACTGTCATAAATGTTATAACTAACTACTTTTAAGGATGTTAAACAAATACTCTGTTGGATACTATTGATGTAGCGTTTATTAATAGGTATTTTTATTACATTTGATTTGATAAAAGTTCAGGCAAGAATTTCTAGAATAATATGTACTTTGACACTGAAATAATGAGATTTATTAATCGTCATTGATTGTCATTTTTAAATTCAAAGTCGCCTTTATACAGGTGTGGAAACCTTTGCAAAACAAAATACAGAATTCCTAGCACAAAAATTGTATGTATATGCCAACTTAAAGAAATAGTTAATGTTTTTGTGTTTAGTGAATGGCCTATACGTTTTAAACGCTATGTTTTGTTATATCTGACGGCACAGAAAAAGGGTAATGTGTAGACTTTACCCTTAGCCCTTAAAATCTTACGTCTGATGATGACACTTTGTCGAAACTAGTCACACACATTATAATTTTTTACCTTTTGTAAATCAAATAAATTTGTGTGGAAGACATCAAGTTCTTCATTTACATTTATTAAAATCCAACCCCACTTAAAGCAGCAATGGATCAACATCGAATCATTCAATGGCTTCAATAAAGCTATAAAGCATGATATTGCCTTTTCTAATATGAAAACGTGATCTAGTTTGCATCCGTATTGAGAGTCTCTAATTGTGATTCGATGATCGTGTTGTTTTTATAGAAGTGTTTTATTCTTCCACAAACAGTTACTTTTTAATAGTTTTTAAACCTTTTTAACTTTCTAAAGCAACTCATAACCCTGATCGGCCCAGCTGAAGCCTACTTCATCTTCAATTTTCAACATTTAAAGTACAGTTTGTAGTGCGGGTTTTGGTAGTCATCGCGTTTAATCTTGTAACGCTATTTTACTTTCTGCCCTGTTTGTTTACCTAGCTGGCGTGGTACACATAAAACTCTTTTACAATCACATCAACTCGTGGTAATAAAGCATCACTAATTTTAAACAGTATGCGCAATAAAAGCCATTTAGCGAACACAAATAAACAAAACTATATCGACCACTTTCAAACATATTTAAACAACATTAAAAAACACCCAGTAACTGTCTTTAATACGAAACTGTTATGCTGCATCGATTTCCGAGGGCGCGGTTCGATAGATATAAATTCAGCTTCACGTCAGGTATGCAACTTGCAACGTGTAACTTGATACACACGCTGCAGACTACCGCTTGATGTTACGAGCCGAAACAATGGCTTTGTAGGCGTCCAAAAACGCATCTTGGGTTGAGACACAAGATGATGTAATGTGATGCAATTCGCTATTTTCGCAGCTTTCAGAAGGTAAAAAGCAATAACCTCTATAGAAACGCAAATAAGCTGTTTTGCAGTTGAAGCAAGTTTTCCTACGTTCGTTGAAGGAGTTAAACCCTCTCTTATCGTCGTGCACTTTATGGGCATCGTCACCCTGTCCACTTTAAATTTCTATCACGAATTAATCATTACACTCCCAAAACACTCACTTCCGGCAACCTCAAAAATCGCACACTGAGAATTAAGCGGTTTACAGATGACGAAACTCCAGCACGTTGGCGGCAGTACAGAACTTCGCAAATTTTACTTACAAGTAACTATTATAATTCACAAACGTACAGATTGGCTTAACACTGAAAGATTATCAATTACTGTCAATGAGCTTAGGTGAAACTAGGTGAAATCTCGTTTCAAGTTCAAACGCAGCTTTCTGTTTCTTTTGTTTTTATATTTTCTTAACAATCTCATGTTTAATACGTAAAATTAAAAACTCCATGTTTCTTCTCTTCAGTGGCGTCCTTCTGTTTATCTTTTTGCATATTTCCATTTTCTTTTTAGCCATCCATGTTCAGCATTTTGTTTTGCATTGCCGTACCAGATAATTCATTTTTCTCTTTGTATTTTCTTATTATAGGACCTACTCCAGTACTTTTGTTCACTTTTTACCCCGTACCTGTCTTTAAAAGCACCTTCCGAGATTCGTTCAGATCTTCACGTTTCACGGACGTAACACAGTTTTCTCAAATTCGTTTAGCTGTCTATCCGTTTGTCCGTATATTGTCGGTGTAACTGAGAAACTAGTTGTTGAAGCAAGACAAGAGTTTACATGCGGATTAGATGTCTAATTGGTTCGACACCGAATATACAGCAACTCAAAAAAAATATGTCTGTTTATTTTTGCTCTGGGAACTATAGGATATTCAATAAAAGTAATACTTTCAACATACCTCAGGTTTTTACCCTTGAGTAAAATAGGCATATTTTGGACCTAACACATTGAAGGTAAACAACTTAAAAGAATTCTATTATTTTTTACCTTTGACATTTTTAAAATGTTTAGTTTCAAAACCTCCACTTGCGAGGAAAGTTCTAATTAAAGCCCTTTAGAGATATTTGTGATATAATTTCTTCAGAAATTTAAGTTTAGCTTAGTTAATTTGCTACTCTATTTGTAGTATCCGCTTCAGTTAGTCAGCTAAGGTTAGTAAAACTCCAAAATACGTTTTCGTGCCATTATACTTTTTGTTAGACACAAATATGTTCCTTGTCCACGCATTGTATGTTCTGTGTATTCAGTTCCAGATTTCAAATTGCGTACTCTACTAATTTTCTTGTCATGTAGTTTATATCTAGATGATTTCTGAGGCTTTCACGGCCATTGTCATTAAGTAACAAACGACTTCCGGGGAAGAACTTCGATCTCAATCATGACACGGTCCAATTCCGGAAGTCGTGTGTTACTTAGTTTATATCTAGTCCACCTTCGGCTGTAATAACCTAGTGGTCCGCAGATAACCATGTTGGCAAGTGCTCATTTCTATTTGTATCCCCATATTTCTGCATTTCCTTAACTAATTTGTTAAAGCTATATGTAGATTTTAAACATCGTAGGCGACAAGCAACAACTCTATCTTAGTCTGTTACATGGAATGCTTCTGAGAATTTACCTTGATGTTTGATGCGATTGTGATTATTTGACACCGATGAGTAGAAAGAGGACCGCTATCCCCTCCACTTTTTATTTGATTCGCGGATTCGCGGATTTATTCGCGGATTTCGCGGTTTTAATTTGCGGATTGACCCAATTAATTTCGCGGTTTGATCTAATTAATTTCGCGGTTTGATCTAATTAATTTCGCGGTTTGATCTAATTAATTTTTACATGTGCTACTGATTAAATTATGCATTAGCTTCCGATTAAATTACGCGCGGCCATTTTTAATTTGCTTCTGGAATTACCCGGCGGCCATCTTGGTTTTCTGGCGCAAATATTTGAATTTTAAATTTTTCAGATTTTTTTTCTAAGTTCAATTTTTTGAATTTAAACTTCCCGGGTGTCGGCCGTCTTGGTTTTCTGAGCGCGCACCTCTAGCGTATTTTCAAATTTTCTAATTTAGCGCCCATTTTTGAATTTGATTACGCGCCTCGTTGACATCTGTCTCTCTCTCGCTGTTGTTCTCTCTCGCTCGCATTGCGTGCGCACTTCTCGCGGCTGCCCTTTTAATTTGAAATTTTTCTAAGTTCAATTTTTTGAATTTAAACTTCCCGGGGTGTTGGCCATCTTGGTTTTCTCGCATTTATTTAATTTAAAAAAAGCTTTCTGCGATGACCCATGGCCGGATTCGAACCAGCGATCACAGTATTACGAGTCTAAGGCGTGGTCAACTGAGCCACACAGACAGCGTACCTGAATGCGATTAAAACTTCAACAGTTGTGTGCGGGTTCGACATCGAGCTTCCTTGTTGTAAACAAACTATTTTTTGAGAAATGTGTTTTATAAGAATGGAATTACATACCCTGCGGTGTTAAATGAGGTGTAGTAATTTTAAAAAACTGATTTTGCGATTGGATGTGGCATAATTAATTATTTAATAATTTGTACCTGCTATATGGATGGATTAACGAGATTCTCATTGTCCCGACCTACTATATAGGTGGAAATTTCCGGCGATAAGAGGTAAAGACAGATCGTAAATATAAAAACGAGTTACAAATTTGATTTTAATATATTCCTGAAATACTAAGTATGAAAAGGTCTCATATAATATTATTAAATTATTTATAAAACCACGGCTATTATCCATTTTTCATATTTGAAATGCTAGAATATGATTAATTTTATGCTGCTATGCGTAATTACAAAAGACATTATAGCCCCGAGCTTTCTATTTGTCATCCTCAATTGGCCTAACAGGTGGCTGCCTGTTGGCGTTCAGCTCTTTGGTCGTTTAAACATCCTTGGAGACGATTTTGCATTGTTCGTCACGGAATACGATAACATGAACAAGAAGATAATACGTATTGCTTGAGTAAGAAAGAGATAAACATAAAAACTCGTCGTCGGTATTCATATTTGCTGTAAAGGGCAACTGTCGGAATCCACAAGTTGAACGTATCGTTATAATTTCCTCTATTTCGTACTACCAAATTTTATAAAAGTATAAAAGCTGCATCTTGTTTTTCCAACAAATCGGTGCAGGTTTGATGGCACGACGGTCTTTTTAATTTGTAACACGGAGATTGATATGTTTGGTTTTTATTTTATAAGTAAGCGTCTGAAATTGTGTCATTATATCGCTCAAAACTGTATTTTAGTTTTAAAAATTCCAGTATAAATGCAAATGGCCGAAAATAAAAATGCAATTGACCACAAAGTAACATAATTTTGAATAAAAACACACAATTTCGTTGAAAAAATGTTCTGTTACACTTAAAATTTTACAAAACTGACATCATGTCACTTGAAATTATACAAAAAACCACATTTTTATCCAATAAGCGATAAAAAATACGCCATCCCACATCATTTCACTTAAAAATTATCACATTTCATCTTACAAAACGCTTTATAATAAAGAAAATGATGTAAAAACAGTTTTAAGAGTTATTTCTAAGCATAATTTTGCAAATGTTTTACACTTTTTTCTCTAACTTGTTGCAATTTTAGCAAGATTTGAATAAAAAACAGCAATTTCTGCAGCAATTTTAGTAAGATTTGAATAAAAACACAATTTCGCTGAAAAAGTTCTAACCAAAAACGACAAAAACAATATTTTTATTCCATTTTCATTGAAAAATCTTCTATCACAAACATTTCTAGAAGCAAAATTGCCGTAACGTAGACTCGCTGTGCATTTTATTACAGAAATTCTTATACTTTTGATGAAAATATATGCACGTTGACAACAAATTAACATAAATTTGCTCTAACTTGTTGCAGTTTTAGTACGATTTGAACAAAAATCAAGCATTACACATCATCTCACATAAATTTTTACAAAATCGACATCATGTTACATAAACTATGCATAATTTTGCAAATGTTTTACACTTTTTTATAAAATGCATCGCTCAAAATAAAAATAAATCGCAATTTCGTTGAAAAAATCTACTACCACAATCATTTCGATAAACAAAATTCAAAAAATCTTATACTTTTGATGGAAATATATGTATGTTGACCACAAATTAACATAATTTTTGAATAAAAACGCGCAATTCGTTGAAAAAAATGTTCTGACACCATCAAAACATGCAATTTAATTGACAAATCTTCTACCACAAGCATCTCGATAAGCAAAATTTCAGTTACGTAGGCTCGTTGTTCATTTTTATTACGACAATTAACTCAAAATTGAAAAAAAATCACACAATTACACAACATCTCACATAAATTTTTACAAAAATTGACATCATGTCACATAAATTATACAAAAAATGACATTTTAATTCAACACACGATGAAAATTTTATAAAAATCACCCAATTACATATTATCTCACATAAATTTTTACAAAAACTGACATCATGTCACTTGAAATTATACAAAATATATATATGTTGACCACAAATTAACATAAATTTGAATAAAAACACGTAATTTCGTTGAAAAAATGTTCTGGCCTCGTCATTTCACTTAAAATTTTACAAAACTGCCATCATATCACTTGAAATTATACAAAATATATGTATGTTGATCACAAATTAACATAAACCTGAATAAAACACACAATTTCGTTGAAAAATTTGCAAATGTTTTACACTTTTTATAAAATGTATCGCACAAAATTAAAAGAAATCATAATTTTTAAATTATATCACGCCATTATGAAATCGTAGATTGATTTTTTTTTGAAATTTTACACTGTAACTGTAAAATAACTTCAAATACTAATATTTTAGCTTTATATTTCGTAATTATTGCAGATTCGTGAAAAACAAAAGCAGAGTAGAAATAAAAAAACACAAACACTTTGTAATAAACAAATATATTGTTCTTATTTCGTATAATACTTAATAATATAAAAATAAATGTACAGCTGAATGTCTTATTTTCTAAAAATTCGCTAGCAATTTACAAAACTGTAGTTTGAGGTGTACAACATTTCAAATTAAAAAGGCTGCAAGTAATAAAATCAGAATTTCATTGTGTCATTTTAAAGTTTAAGATGCTCCCAATCTAGAATTCCCTTCGTTTTCGATCTTGATGACATCTGCCTTAGAGGCATTTTTCTAACGGCCCTTTTTTGGAGGCGTTTCCTTATCGGCGTTCTTCTGACTGAATCTTTTTGATGTGGACTTTGGTGAGTAGCTGGTGTTTTTAATTTATATTCTAAATGGGGCTCGCAGTTATCAGTTTCCATTTCGGTTTTTCCTGTAGTATGAGTCAGGGCTGGCTTCTTTTGCTGTTTAGGTTTAGTTAGTAACACTTGAGCAACGTTAAGGCCTTTGATGTAATCAGCAAACTGTAGGCGTCCGGGTGGATTATTAGTTTTTCGAGGCCTCAAAGTGTCGTAAACTAAATCGACTATGTTAGACGTCGGTAAAATTTCACCCTTTATAGTAACGGTACCCTTGTGATCCCAGCTCACATCGTTTGAGGCACTGAAAATGCGTAGGAAAACTTCAGCTTTTTTCTTAAAAGTTTTGGGAAGTGTAAATAAAATAACGGCATTTGATAGGCTGTTACTGGTTGATTCAAAAGGTATTTTGATTGGCTGCCGTGCCTGGTTTGTGAAATGAAGGAATCTCTGTAAGACTTGGTTGTACTGCCCCCATTTATCGTGATCAGTTAATTTAGACTTTAAAACTTTTTGCATTTCGTCATCAAGCTGTGATAATATATTTTTCTCCGTATTCTCGCTAGACTTAAGACGTTGGACAAATTCCGGCGATACAATTAACATCTTCCGCTCTTGGTCCATTTTAGTCGAAAAGGAGCTCATTCGTTTGTTCTGGTAGAGCCGTCGTGAATAAACTAACTTAAAATCAAGACTTTCATAATAAATATATAAAAAAAATATGGCAGGTACGGGAATCGAACCCGTATTCTCTCTCGAGATCAGAGCTTAAATCGGACGCCTTAACCATTCGGCCAACTTGCCTCCCCTGTATAAACGAGCACTCTCTGCATAAGTAAGAAAACATCTAGTTTAAAACCCTTCTATTTGCAATTTCAAACAATATTTCATATAAATTAAGCCATGTACAAATTTCGAAACTGGGTTTGATATATATTTTATCGAAAGACTTGACCCTAAGCTGCCGTTTTATTACTATTTGTCTTGATTCGTCATCGCTGAATTTACAAGAGCCAACCTGTCTGCTGTGTGACGCACGCAATGTATCCATACTTTTTTATTTTAAAATTTTATAAAACCAGAGACCCGACTGATGCCGCACTAACTCGTTTTAAACCATTGTACTCTGTTACCTGGTGCGGCAGCATCCTGGGTCTCTGGTTTTACAAATTTTAAAATAAAAAGGGATGGAGTCAATGCGTGCGTCACACATCAGACAGGCTGGTTCTTGTAAATTCAGCGATGACGAATCACGACAAATAGTAATAAAACGGCAGCTTAGGGTCAAGTCTTTCGATAAAATATATATCAAACCCAGTTTCGAAATTTGTACATGGCTTAATTTATATGAAATATTGTTTGAAATTGCAAATAGAAGGGTTTTAAACTAGATGTTTTCGTAATTATGCAGAGAGTGCTCGTTTATACAGGGGAGGCAGGTTGGCCGAATGGTTAAGGCGTCCGATTTAAGCTCTGATCTCGAGAGAGAATACGGGTTCGATTTCCGTACCTGCCACATTTTTTTTTATATATTTATTATGAAAGTCTTGATTTTAAGTTAGTTTATTCACGACGGCTCTACCAGAACAAACGACTGAGCTCCTTTTCGACTAAAATGGACCAAGAGCGGAAGATGTTGATTGTATCGCCGGAATTTGGGGTAGTAGGTATCACGAAAGTCCATTGCGTTTGGGTACAAACGTTGCACACGCAATGGACATGAGTGATACCACCCCAAAAACAGTTACCTAACTTTGACTACAAAAAGTATTCGGGGAACTATTCAATTAACCAAATCCGTTTTCCAAATTAAAAAGGCTCAACACTTAGTTTGCACATGTTAAAATACAATCTGTGTAAACATCTTCAACCAATATTTTAATTTGTTCAAAATATTCACTTGAGTACTAGTACAATAGTCGCTGCAATTCGATACTAGTACAATAGTCACTACAGTTTATTTTTGTCGGCTATGAAATGCAACATCTGACGTTTTCATTGGTCCACTTTTGACAGATGACAGGTGAACTGAATAGTCACATTTATGCTCCCGTAATCATTGCAGTCGTTTCTATTACCGGCTATAACGGCTATTTTCCATTCGTCTGTTCTTTGCACAAATTATATAGATCAGCCATAATTTCCTAGATTAACAGCCAGTCTTATAAAGGCCACTAATCTGACGTTAACTTTAATTCGTTGTTAAAATAAACAAAAGCACATCAAAATGTGTTTACTAACGAATAAAATGTCATAAGCATTGATGTTTTTATGCGGTTTTGTTTATTTTATCAGCGAATTAAAATTAACGTCAGATTAGTGGCCTTTATAAGACCGGCAGTAAATCAAGTACATTCTTCAGCAGCTCTACTACGCTGACTACCCTCAGTTTATCCTGTGTGTAAATTCATCTCTTCAATTGACACTTATCACTTATTTATAATTTTTAAACTGAGTTATTTTAGAATAGTTGAGGAGAACATATCTTGATTTGGAATTGTGAAATGTCCAATTAACCCCAGAACGCATAGGTGGCGTCATATGAGACACCACCTATTTAACTATCTAGTTTTTAGTGATTTGCTGTTAGGTTATCATATTCCTATTTTCAGTACCTCTCCAGAAGATTATTGTTGATATATTCCTTTCATTTTTAATTTCCAACAATTATTACAAGCTTTATAATTAGCTTTTTAATTAATTGGTGTCGCATATGACGCCATCTATGCAATCATGGAACGAGTTTTTTCGGTAGGTACTGGTCGGTAACAACTTGCCATCTGTCAGTTTACGTACATAATTTTCATAGTAACGTAGTGCGATGTGGCATTTGTTAAAATAACTATCACCACTGTCTTTATAGCCAGTTAGCTATTATACTTGAGCCGCCGAAAAAATATAATGGAGCAGGCAACCAAAATAACATAATACAAAGGTAACTCGATAATATTTTAACTATAATTACTAAAAGGAACAGAGATGGCGACCCTTATAATTCGAACTAATTTCAATTGACATTAAATAACTTTTTGAGATTATGATGCAAATATCGAGAAATCCAAAAAAATTGATCCTCTGCGAGCTGTGGAAATTCAAACGTATGAATAATATCTTGGTGGCACAGTAAGTCTATGTCAAATATGAGGTTAGCAGGTTAGGTTTTGCGTCAGTCTGTGTCTAAACTGACGCAAAACCTAACCTGATAACCTGCAGTGTAATTTATATGCTGAACAGAGACTACCGAGTGATTTTTTAAAAACTCAATTGCAGCAGGCCCTGGATAGCCTGAATCAGTTGGGAATACTGAAATGTATTGTTGGTGACACTGTAAGTCTATGTCAAATTCGAGGTTAGCAGGTTAGATTTTGCGTCAGTTTTGACACAGACTGACGCAAAACCTAACTGCTAACCTCGAATTTGACATAACCTTACCGTGTCACCAACAATACACTTCAGTACTGCCAACTGATTCAGGATATCCAAGACCTGCTGCAAATCGGTTTTAAAAAAATCACACTGTAGTTATTTGTCAAAACTGTTTAACGTAGATATTAGTACCTGATCAGTTCCTTAGATTTAAAAATTAATTTTGGTATGTAAGTTTTTATTCATACTCATAAATAAATATTTTAACAACTTTAAATTCCGTATTGCGCTTTAATATGAATCTATGTAGTCAAAATTATCTTCCAGATATTAAAAAAGGCGTATAGTAAATTTAAAGTGTCTCATTAATGTAACTTTCTTAGATGTATACGTTCTAGGGTTAAACTAAAACTAGATTGTCAGTGGAATATTGTTCGAATAAGAGCAATAATTAACTAAATTCAGAGTATTGTGTGTTTCACGGAATTCAGAGCTACTATGAGAAAATGCCACATACCAACAGTCGACGCGACCATGTACCCACATTATACAAATTTGCGGTTGACCATACAATGATACGTAAACACGCCAATTCCATTAGAGGTATCTGAAATAAATTTATATTGTTAGACAAAGTGGTAAACAGGGACTTTGGAAACGAGCACAAAATAATTTTCGCAACAGCTGCTTTTCGTATATCAGCCTGGTGAAATTACAAAAATCGATAATGCATTGATTTGCACGTGCAATATAGCAATTGATTATTGAACGAAATACGAATTTCAGCTTTTGAACGAAACAATATTTTTTGTTGCCTAAGTAGATAATATGCACATGTGTTTCTAATAATGATTGACATTAGAGACGTACAATATATGAAAATGCAATCATAAAGTAGCCCGATCTTAATATATGACTGCAAGTTTTCACGGTCGTTGTTCATAATGGTAGGTTCTCCGACTATTTTGAGAAAACTTTTGAAAGAATAATAATATGTTTGCCTTTATTAATATAAGTTATACCTTTCGTTATCTATACATAGTTAAATAATAAATGAGGGAGAAATTCATTCAATAGCATTACTACTGCCTGTTCCTCCACCTAACCCTTTAACACATTAATCATAGTACTGAACGATTATGGCTCAAGTGATTCAACAAGTATCGCAAAAGTTTATGTAAGCAAAACCTATTTAAGTTTATTAAAAACCTGCATGGCAAGCAATGCATGGCGATGCTCCCATCAACGTGTTTTGATTGTAATTGCTGTTTAAGATTGTGGAGCGAAAGTTTCTTGTACACATTGCTATAGACATATTTTAAGCCTTTATAATATTATAATAGCAATTTATAACATTTTTTATGAAATGTTCCAGATATGTGAAAGTTTAATTTTTGTAAATTGTATAAATAGCATCGGCCTTGATATTATTTGTAAAACAGTATTAAAAATAGTGCTAGCCGTAAATTGAACAAAATGTAATCAGATCAGGATTGGACATAATGTATAACCATCAGTGGCGTAACTAAGATTTTGCTCTGGGGGGTGTTCTGGGAGAGTGATCTACCTTACAATAATTTAAGAAAATTGAGCGTACCATAAAGTTGAAAAGGGCCAATTCGTGCCACCTGTATTTACCTATTTGATACCTTTTATTATATACCCAATTAGTAATAAGGCCCAGCAGTATGTGTTTTTATGTTTATTTACGTAGCATCGCATCATAAATGGAAAATGCTATGTGAGTGACCGCGGACTATGGAGTCCCGAGTGTGGACGCGCTAGTGTTACGTGAGAAAATGTGCTAACAATACAAGTTAATTCGGAGAACAAGAAACAGCGGATTTGAAACGACGCTTAGGCCTGCAAGTGAACTCATTCGCTGACAAACCTGCGAAGGGCGAAGGTCGGCCTGATTCGCGCCCTAATAGGCGAATAGTGCGGATTAATTGGTTCTCGCCCAAATTGACCAAATGAAGTGTTACGTGGGCCCACCACGGGGTACGTGCAGCTCTAGGCGAGGCGCCAGCCAAGAAGCGAAGCAACGCAATGTAGACGCCAACGGCGTCCAAGGGTAACAAGGTTATTTCTGTTTGCAATCGTGCTAAGAGATCCAACAACAATTACAACATTGTCAATAATTGTTGTAATGAACCATTGTGCAACTACAAGCAAGTGGGTCGCTGCCAGATAACGGGGAATGACCGGCTGGAATTACGTCATTTGCTGATTTAGCGTCCAGGGGCTGCAAATAACGAAGCGTCCTAAAAAGAATCGACAACTTCACGTCCGAACTATTTGTGTGTGCGGAATTACTTTAGGCATTGCGCTCGTGAGCTTTGACTTTGCATGCGCTACTGAACGTTTGGAATCTAGTTAAGGCGTTTTCTCATATGCAGTGCATAACGGCTTTGTGTACTCGTTTTTATGTATAATTTTCTTTGTGTGTCTCTATGTTTGTTTACAGATTATATCTATTCATGTAAACTGTTGAGTTTTTATTACCGTTGGTGTTTGCATTTGTAAGTACATTTCAGGTGTCAGCGAGCTGACCTCAACAATATTAGTTTCCCTTAGCTGCACTAACGCTGTGAATAGAGCCTCATAGCTCACCGAATGGATAAGCTAGCGAACTAGGGCATTGCAACGTAATAATTCAGTAGGTGTAGGGCTAGGCAAGAGGCCGTGTTACAAAGTATAGTTGATTTCATTTCTATAGGACTTGAAGTACGCCTTGATTTAACTTTTTGGTAGTGTAGACCACCTAGTTACATTTAAAAATTTACTAACTGATGTTGACAGACGTCTATTTAAATAGGTGAAATTAACTAGGCATTTCATTTGCTTATTAACCAAAAGGCGTCAGAAATAATTATTTGCTAAATAAATAACAACTTAGCTCGCTTGTAAAACAAAATTTCAAGATATACCTGTCTTTGCAATAACTCTAACCTATGAAAACGTTAAATGTCATTTTGACTGTAAAAACGTTAGTTAAATCATGGCCTACGGTAAGTTCTATAGAAATGAAAGCAACTGTACTGTTTATTTATAAACAGTAAAATAATTACAATTGTAATACAACTTATAGTAGTAATTCAAGTTTTCTTGGTTTTTTGATAACTCGTTTATGATTTCATCTACGTTCACCTTAAGTTCTCTGTGAATGGAGAGCATTGCCAATCCATTCAGCCTAAATTGCGATTTTGTATTTTGGAGGTAAGTATAAATTCTTTTGAAGGTGAAGAATGATCTTTCAGCTGTTGCAGTTGACACAGGAATCGCTGCAAGGATTTGCAGCAAGTTGAATATGTTGGAAAACATGTCATTATTGCACGTAGCTAGCGCATCCATTGCTATCTTATGTGGAAGATTTTCTACATTTTGGCTTTTCCGGTATAATTTGAACTCAGCAATCACGTTCGAAAGATGTTCGTTGAGATCGGATTTAAAAAATGGTCGAGTCAGAATTCCGAATGTAATAATTGACATTGACATTACTAAAATGTAATTTTAGATTTTTTGTTGAAGATGTATTTTAGTTATTCCTAAAGCCTCTGGGGGGTGTTCTGACACCCATATCACCCCCCATAGTTACGCCACTGTAACAATGTAGGATCGAAAAAACAAACCATTGGGGAAAGGACTCCAAGCTGTGAAGTGGTGTTAATTTTGCTTCCCCAATAAATAATTGTTAATATGGAAATAAATACCCCTTCCCCAATTCAGTGTGTTTTAAAATTTATTTCATATACTTTGAGTGCACTGTAGTCATCATCATCATCATCAGCCTTGGTCTATCCACTGTTGGATAAAGGCCTCTTCAAGTTTTCTCCATGTGTCTCTATTTTGGGCAGTTTGAATCCAGTTTTTTCCTGCTATTAGTTTAATGTCGTCTGTCCATCTTTTTTGTGGTCTTCCTCTACTCCGCTTTGTAAGTCTTGGTCTCCATCCAATGATTTTGGTGTCGCATCGGTTTGGTTCCTGTCGAGCTACGTGACCAGCCCACCGCCATTTCATATTTAATATTCGTTGGTTTATGTCCGTCACCTTTGTTCTTCGTCTAATTTGTTCATGATTTATTTTTTCGCCGAGACTAACGCCGATCATGGCTCTTTCCAAAACCCTTTGTGTAGTTCTAAGTTTTGTCATACTCTTTTTTGTCAGTGTCATTGTCTCTAAGCCATATGTTGCAACTGAAAGTATACATGTCTCGCAAACTTTTCTCTTTAAGCTAATGGGTATGTTGGTGTTTTTCATTATATGGCTAAGATTCCCAAAGGCAGCCCAGCTCAGACTTGTTCGCCGCGAGATCTTTGCGATTTGATTTTCTTTTCCAATCTTAAGTTTATGTCCTACGTATATGTATTCTTCCACTACCTGAATGTTGTTGTTGCCTATTTATAGTGACACTCTCTTCGGATGGACCCATAACTTTCGTGTTTTTGACATTCATTTTCAGACCCACGCGCTCTGATGTTCTGAGAAGCTCTGTTAACATGTCTTTGAGTTCTTCTAGGTCATCATTAATTAAGACAACATCGTCTGGAAATCGAAGATTGCCTAAGTACATTCCGTCGATTTTCAAACCTTTTCGTTCCCATTGGAGATTTCTGAATATATCTTCTAAGACGAGGGTAAATAGCTTGGGCGATATAGTGTCACCCTGACGCACGCCTCTCTTGACTTGAATTTGATTCGTTGTTAAATCATCATTAATTTTTACTTGTATGGAAGAATTCGCATATATATTTCAGTAGGTTTGAATATCTTGTGTCTATTCGGGCGTTGTCCAGTGACTTTAGAATTTCCAAGATTTCAATGGATTCGAATGCCTTATGGAAGTCGATGAATGCAAAATATGGACATGTTATATTCAGCAGTTTTCTCAATAAGGGATCTACGTGTTTGAAGATGGTTATTAGTGCCATATTTTCTTCGGAAGCCTGCCTGCTCTACTGGTTGATAGAAGTCTAATTTAGCTGTTAAGCGATTTGTGACGATCTTGGTCAACAATTTATAAAGATGTGACAGCAGACTAATTTGACAATAGTTCTCCAAGTCCCCGCTATCATCTTTTTTAAAGAGCAGGATGACCTCCGCGCATTGTCAAGAGTTTGGGATCTTCACTTCATCAAGACATTTGTTTAGCAGAATGCGGACTGATTCTAATAGGGACTCTCCGCCTATTTTCAGCATTTCGGTAGTAATGCGGTCTTCTCCTGGTGACTTCCTATTTCCTATTTCCTACACTGTAGTAGGTTGCAGTAATTCGTAGCACCTCTATAGAAATTTTAAAATAGTGTTTCATTTGTGCATCTAACGTCAGTTGGTTTGTCGAGATTGTGTACGAGATTCGAGCAGTACAATTGGTGTCCTATGAGCTAGAGGTAGGCAGCGACATTCGTGGGAAGCAGTTGGAGCCTTAGGTGTGAGCCAACGGCTGAATTGGAAGCGTTTTTGCAGCGGTCGAGCTACAGGAGTCGTTCTATAAGCGCCAGCGACTTGTATCGGCAGGCCAACGAAGAAAGAGGACCCCATGTATCGTGAGACTTGCTGAGGTTCGAGTGAAGGCGTAATTTCCATTAGAAAAAGGAAAGGTCAGGAAAGTTTATCCTAAAAGATTAGATTCAGTGAATTCCAAGCATCGCGCTGGTTTTATGTGCACTTTCAACACAAGCGTCATCTGAGTAATTTTTGTTTGTGATGTGTATTTACTTACTGCAATTGTTATCACTTAGGTAAGGCTTTAATTGCGTAATTACATATAATTGTCTAATAATAGCGAACTTGTTCTGCGAAATTGTTGGATCGCCATATTTTAATTTAGTTCCCATTAGTTACAATTAAATTATTAAAAATAATACCACGATAATCAAGTTAATAGCAAATGTATTTCCTGTAATTCACACAAATCAAGAAAATATTTGCTAGGATGCAGAGACCTGGCCCATATGAGATAATCAATTATTTTATACAAATAAAATTTACAACAAGAACAAACCATAGTAATATATAGTAATTCGTTATAGAAGTTTATTATTTGATATGTAAAGGACTGTTCAAATAATTCAAGCTCATGTAATGTGGTTGTGAGCAAGCCTCTATAACGCAGATTTAAATTATGCACATCTGTACGAAATCTTATTCGATTAGAAAGATATTCAGGGCTTCTGCCTATGATAATTTAATAAAACAAGCAAGCAGCATGTAATTTTAGATGTTGCGCCATATTTAACTGCACAATGCTCTTTAACTTATGAGAAATATGTTGTTGTTTTCTAATTCCGAAAATTAATTTTAAACATGAGTTTTTCAGTACTTGAATTTGGCGGCATCGCTTGCTTTCAAACAAGGACCGTAGACAATATCACAAAATTCATCCGGGATAGTACTAAAAAGTCACATAACATGATTTTAGGTTTTTTTTATTCAAAGCATGTCGATTGAGATATATTGTTTTAAGTGAATAACGCTTGCCACCTGTTGCGTGAATCTAAATCGTTGATCAATAAATGTTTCACAGTTTAAATTAGAAGTGTGTTAGTGCCAATGTTTATCTTTTCTACTCATTTTATGAAATTTAGATCAATATATTTACCAAAAACGATAGTATGATTTTGTGGAATTAATTTGAAGCGAATGAAATTATAAAATTCAAATACATTCTTTAATCTTGATTTATTTGCTCGCACTCGCATACCGAATGGCATCTTTCATACGAAAAGAATAATAAATGTATGTATCATCAACAACATATGTGGCAAGTACAGGCTGTTAGAACGGATGGAGGATTATATATATAAACTATATAAAGTAATGGGACCAAAATGGACCTTGTGGAACTCCCCTTGTTACAGGGTGTTAGACCGACGTACACCATACAGGCTATTGACGATTAGTTGAGTATGAAGTTAATAATTACACAGACATGTTACAAAGGCCAATATATCGTAAGAAATCTATCAATAAATTGTGATCTATAGTATCGAACGCTTTAGAGTAATATAAAAGAGTTAGTATAGTTATCTTCCCATCGTCAGCTGCCCCTAAGATGTCATCACCAAATTTTAAGAAGGGCTGTACAACAGCTACGCGTGGTCTAAACCCTGATTTTTCGTCTCTGGAATGTTGTTTATCATAAGGTCATCATCTCTTAATTGTTGTGCAATAACCTTTTCTAATATTTTAGATAAAGTCGGCAGTATACTAATGGGTCTTAAATCTTTAAAAGCATTAGGTTCATTTATTTTGGGCAACTGAATTAATTACATAGAATGTTTTCCAGGCAGTTGGATAAACAGGATGGTATATGCAAACATTTATGACATGCCTAATCATAGATAGCAAATGAGATCAATTTAACTTGCGTATTATTATTCCAATACTATCGCATCGCAAAGCTTTGGTTTTTAGAGAATCCATAATTTTTGAAACCACTATGCCATCAATTGTATGAAAATATAAAAAAATGATTAACGGTAGATATAACATTATTATTGTAGTAACACTGTAGCTACATTAAAGTTTTATCTACACATCTGACGAACACTATTTATGAAACAGTTGCTAATGTTATCAGGATGGGACAGTTGAGGGAGTTCGGTGCTACTGCAGCGTTTTTACATGGTCAAATTGCTATTTTTATTTTATTTTTTCGTAAAATACTTTATTTTCTCTACTTACAGCTGTATTAACCACTTTACGAATTTGATTATAGTACTTCCAATGCTGTGAATCCCTAGTAACCGTAAACTTGCTCACATCCTGATCGCGTTCTTGCATTAATAAGTTTAGGTTTATCCTTAACCACGGCGCAGGTGGTTTAATAATTCTAGATAAATAGTTTATAAGGCACATGCAAATCAAAAAGAATGTTTAGGTTTTCATTAAAGGTGTTGATTTTTTACGTCGATATTATAACAGTAATAAATTTTACTGCACTGTATTTAACACAAATGGTCATAACTGCTGCTTAGTGAATTTTACGTTTTTATCACCACACGGAACGAGTCATCATGACTGGGAATAATTTCAGAGAGAGTAAGATCAAATACATCTATATTTTTTATTATTGATTTCGGAAGCTTAAATATTAAAAACCAATGAAATGAGCAAAATAAATCTAGTTACCGGTGGATAAAACAAAAAAAGATTAGTTACATGTCAGAATTAAACAATTTGTAAATATCATAACAAAATACGCTTCCTTTTCTTTTTCTAAATTAGAGTTTACGTTTAACAAACCATTTTATTAATAAAAATGGTACAACTAAGGGAGACACAGAGAATTAAATTTTTTTATTATTTATTATTGTATTTTTTAATTGTTTTTTTGAATTTCAATAAAAACGAATGTGCTTCCAATGACTTTCCGTTAAACGTAGGCAACTAGATTTGTTTTGCTCATTTCATTGGTTTTTAATATTTCAACTTCAAGACCATTTTGCTCGATTTTTTTCAGATGTAACAATTGAAAATTTTATATAATTGAAAACAACATAAACAGTACTACCAAAATCCATGATAAAAAATGCAGTTTGTCATTAAAAAAAGTCGATGACGTCATAACTTTTAAAACAAATGACGTAGCAACATCAAGGTGGTTGTAGTGTCCTATAATTAAAATCGCTGTACCCCTTCAAGATTTTTTCATAAAAATGAATATCAACGAAGTTAATAAATTTATCCGCTATTTTATTTCCACACTGTATAGACAACCAAATGCTTTTTCTTTAAATACCCACACTTATCCACGACTGTTCTACTGCACGACTTGCTTGCAAGATGGAGTTGGTCCAATGAAGTTTTTATGTATATTTCAACTCCACCACTAGAAGTATTACGGTCTTGCGTAATGAGAGCAAACCATCCATCGATACCAGCTGTGTGGGTAGTTGAGCAAAAAAGACGAGTTTCACAGTATCTACAAAATTATTAAAATTAGTTACTTAGGATCTATCGTTAATATGACCGCACTTAAAAGCCATACTTAACTCCAGCGTTTATTAAATAATGTAAAATAGTTTTACTAACTTTTTGTGCATGAGGCCAATTAATAAAAATCAAAGATTACAATATCACATAACAAAAATGATTGGATAGTAATATACACGACAAGAAAAATAAAAGATATTTCCAATATATTTAGGCTACGTAAACAATCGAACATATTTACATATTCTATCTAAAATATAATAAAATAATCAATGTCTAAATTAAGTAAGAATATACGATACCCCCCACTCCAGAAAAGCGCCTGCTTTCCAAGAATACTTCGACACTCAGCATCACTCCGTTTCGCTGGTACAATGAAATGTTATGAACCAGTTATTTATCATACAAATTGTCACTACGCACTCCGCTTCACAGTTCAATGTTATGTCTAATGTTATAAAAACTATTGCTACGCGCCCTTCGATGCTTTCCAAGAATACTTCGGCACCTTATCTTCACGTTTATTATTAAATTGAATGTGTTCTTAATGAGTGTATTTAAGAAATCAGTTGAATGCTGTAAAAAAATGCTGTTCGTTATATCATGTAAAAAATCTGTAAAGGGGTTTACACGAAACTTCCCTCGTTCTAATTACATCAATTTAAAAATTTTAAAATGTAGCCCGCTGGGGATTGAACTTCGCCGCATCTGCGTAGCGACTGTAACCGCATCGACTTGTCGTACTGCTCCATCCACTCTTACTGGAACGAGTGCGGCGGGCGCATCTATTGAAAAGAACGGTCTTATTGTTGAAAAGTTTGGACTTTTGTGAGCTAGTTATGCCGACTTTTAAAACTAAGATAATAATTACGAGACGCACGAGTGGGGTTTTATTATCTATAAGAGTCGTACAGAAATAAATATAAATTACAGTACAGTGAGAAGAGAAAAATTATTCCATTACTTATGCACCATTAACTATTACACACAAGCAACTTGCAGCTATTTTCATAGTTATTTTTAAGAAATCACTGCAAACATTTTTGATAGAAAACAAATCATATGTATTTATTACAACTACTCTAGAAATTTAAAGGTCAAAGGACAGTTGATGTTAGTGTCGATAATTTTTCTAGATTTTGATGGTCTTAAAGTGGGTGGTTAAGGTGTTCGTTAGATATTACACACACGAATAACTATACCACTTTTAATATTCTTTATTTAACGCAACGGATTACAGACATAAATTTACATGTGCCGATTAGCTACTATACTATTACAAGTGCGGAGCGATCAGGTCGAGTTAATCGGAATACATATGAGCGTTTGTGAATCTAACACTTAGCTCCTGAAACATTCAAGGTGAATGCTTCAGTAAGTATTGAGATTTGATACTGATACACATTGAGAATCTGACTCTTTGTGTTCCGAACAACCAAACTGGTCGTTCAGCTCTAAGACCTAGTACGCTATGATCTTCAAGCTCCATCGCTTCCGTATATATACCCTGGTTGTACAATTTACAGAAGGATTTCTTATCCTAGTCGTAACAATGGTATTGTATATTTACAAGACAAAGCGCCGGCTCACTTTCACTTGCCAAAAGGGTTCGATGTTTATGACCCACTCGAAATTCACTCTCGATTTTAACAGCTGCAGTTTTATAGCCGTATTGTGCATCCACCTTCGTTTCTGATTTAGGAAACTTTTGTTTGAGGGACACTCGAAGACGTTGGAGAGTTTCTTTTCTTTTGAATTCCGCTGCACAAATCACTTTCTGACATTAGGCGTTTTTAACTGCGTGTACCCTTTAGCTAGAAAGTTTTCAAATGGCACTTAAGCTAACTGCTTGCACTTCGAGAATATTTATAACACGCACTGTTTATTTTATGGTAACTATCGGCGACGATCTCTTTGATTTATTGCTCCGCTACAGTCTCAAAAAATATTCAGCGTGCGCCATTGAGCATTTGCTTGAAAATGCTCATCAGTAAATCTGTTCGGAGCTTAATGATAACCGAAACGACTGGAACCGTAATCTTATTTGAACAAGTGAATTTTTACAACCCTATCCCAATCGAGTTGGTTCAAAAATACATAACAGTACTAACTGTAGCTTTACTTTATAAAAATAAAAGTTATACAATGTTTACAAACACGTTAATTGTAAAGAAGAAACTCAAAAAAATAATTAAAGAGATGTAAAAGAGACACTTAAAATTATCAAATTATTATTCATATTTGCTACTTTACATGCGTGCACATAAAAATGAATAATTAATCTTTAGCAGCAATACCATCGCATTCCGCTTTATCACCCACCTTTACTTTGGTTACACAATCAACAGACCATACGCTTCTTATAGCAAATTTATCACAATCGTATCGAAAAACTTGATATTTCTTCTTAGTCAAGTCTTCCTTGACGACGATACTCGATCCAGCAAATATTTTTCGATTTTTCATTAAAATAGTGCGATATCTGTAGCGCCTGAATTTTATT